>VZUI01000320.1:0-113768 GCA_013401135.1 Cettia cetti | reverse complement strand
TGATAAAAGTTCTGTAAACATTACTTTGTTTACATGAAATTTCTGACTCCAAGGCTGAAGGCTGGAAAACAAGGCAACATTCAATGACTATAGAAGTCTATTCTTTTACCTCTTATGCTTCTGTAGAAGCATAAAGCATTGTAGAAAAACACAATATTAACAACTTTGGAACATAGCCTCCAGTGTGGTTCCCTAATTTGACAGGAAGCCCTTAATTTTGTTTGTCCCCATTAATTGCTGTTGTGCTGTGATGAACAATCGGACATCATTGGGATGAGTGGAAGTGCAGACATTTGCATCCTTCTGTATTATTTATTTTAATTTTGATAGCATATTTGTTCAGGCTGTTTTGTGTAGGTTGAAATCTTGTATAACATTCAGATTCTCTAGGTTATATTTTCTGTGGTTTAGCTACATAGAAAATTGTTACAAGGATGTCTTGAAGTTTTGCTTATGGCTGAAAGTCAGCAGTTTTACTCAAATGTTTCATATTTAGGAGGCATATGTACATGGGGTTTGTCTTAATGTGTGTTCTAGGCTTGGACTGCTGGTAGTGTGATTGTATGAACATTGTTTTTGCCTTAGGGCCCTTTTTTTGAGAGATTATTAGTTCTCCTTCTTTCTTCTATGTACCTTCCAGACCTATGGTGAAATCCAGAATCATGCTTGTTGCTATTCCCCCCTGCCTTAGAGAGATATATAAGATATGCAGCCTGTATACTGCTGCTAATATGTAGTTTCTAATGAAGAAAAGCTAGCTTTTCTTATGATTATTTTTGACATTTATCATCTTTGATAAATCTTTGATCCATCTGAATGGATCCCCATGATCCATGTGAATGAATCCCCATCTTCGATCTTTGCAGAATGGCATTGTGCTTCTTGTCAAATGCTGTGGCTATTCACTGAATTAGTAATTCCAGATATGTCTGTATGGGACAACTAGAATTTCTGGAAGAAGTGTCCTCAGTGATGTGCCCGATTGTTAAGCTGTTTTGTTAAATATGACTTTTTCTGTATATTTCTTAATTGAAGTAATTTGTGTCAAAAATTCAACTCCTTTTTTGCCATCCTGACTTTTATTGGTACAACCATAAAAATAAAGGTCCATAAACACTGAATTTTTCCAATAGGTCCTGTTGTACCTTTTTCCATCCTTGGATTTTCCAGGACAGAGTAAGAGGGACCAATAACTTCTCTATTTTATCACTTGACAATGGAAACCTTGGCACATCAGTGTAATCAGAAACATGATTATGTGAATCATGAGCATTAAATAGACTTGAGATGTGCTTAGGGATTTAAAGGGGAGATTATTTTTTTTTTTTAATTTTACCTTTTTTTACTTTACCTTTGGCATTTTGCCTGTTTGACTCTTAGCCATGTCAGAATTTCGCCCACTAGAAAACCTCTTTCTATCACCAGTGACAGATAGTTTTTGTTTTGGAGTATTTACACATGCTGTGCATTCTTTGGGAGCACAGTATTTATGATTCCCTTTACGGAGCCACGTTCTGTTTGTGCTTACCCGTGTGTGCACCTTCAATTAACGGGGCAGTGGGAGTGGCATGGCTGCAGAGGAGGAATGGTTTTTGTAAAGTGGAGAAGTGGAGGTTTTGGCAGCTGCCTTTGGTTCTTGCCTGCCAGCCTTCATCTTTAACCCTACACTAGGCATGAACTCTGCTCTTTCTCCTAAATGTGCAGGGGGGTTCTTGCTCCCTGTATCCCATGTTAATTGAATTTGTAAATGTGTATAAGCAAACACTTCCAGGTCCTCTGTTGAAAAGCTTGCTATTAAGCTTTAAGCATTACTAATGCAGCTGTTAAAATGCCAGCTGTCCATCAGCAGTGGGTGTTTTAATGGGAATGAAAAAACTCTGCTTCTAAGCGATGTACAGTAGAATCTTTGCCACTGGACTGGGGGCAGAGCAGTGTTTTTTTGGCGTGTTTGCTCTTCTTGAGTATCCAAGTTCAAAGCTTCATCTCACTTCTGACTGATCACTTGAGGGAATATATGCATGAGCCATGCACATTGTCCCCTGGTGGAAGTGTGACAGGGATTGGGAGTGGATATTTCATGGATACTAAACAAATGTAGCATGACCTGTGCACTTCACTACTGATGTTTTGATTTGTTTTGTTTTGGGTTTTTTTTTTTTTTTTTTTTTTTTTTTTTTTTTTTGAGAAAGAAATTGCTCCACTTAAACTCAGAGCTTAACTAAATCCTCCCGCAAAAGGTCACATTTTAGCCTTGGCCTCTGTTTCCTGTGACTGTGATGCTTAGAGATGTAAGGTTGAGTTATTCCATCATCTTGACATAGCCCTGTGCTGCTGGCTATTATCCAGAAACCTTAAAGAAATATTTTTTTCCCCTAAAAATAACAGCTTTTTATTTTTTTTTCCCATGCAGAGATGTGATAATGCAATCTGGTTGAGGCCAGATTGCATGTAGCCTGAATAAATTAGGTTTGATATAGCACTGCTTAGCCCCATTTTTCTTGTACTGTGAGCTAATATTTTTTTGTTGTATACCTCAGAGGTTAACTTGCTAAACACTCTTGAAAGTACTCCTTATAACTTGGTATTTCATGCCATGAAAAAAAATTAGAATTTTACTTTTGATTGCAATTTTAATTGTGTTAAACATTTATAGCAGCTATTGAATGTGGCCATTTAGAAGTGCCTGTTCTCTCAACAAAAGTTCACCTCCCACCACCGAACCAGTAGGTTATGGAATCTTGCCAGCTAGAAATCTTAAGGGAAAAACACTGTGTTCAGAAAATGCTGCTGTATTCGGAATCCTAGGACTTGTTCTAAAAATAAACTTAATTGAAAAGATTTGTTTTCTTTTCTAATGTGGTTTACATCACTGTTTTATTAGTATTTAAATAACAGAATGTCGTAACCCGGAGTACAGAAATACTTCTGTACAGAGCTCCCACCAGAATCTTGGAAACCTTACATGAAGCATTATGATGTTTATTTTGCCACTGGCAATTTTCTTGGTTTAATGTTGCAGTACAAAGGAAGATGAAACTCTGGGTTTTCTCCAGAATGAAAACCAGATGATTAATGGGTTAAAAAGGAAAGTAATTAATTTTACTAAGTCAATGTGCATAGTCATGAATAAGGCTTTATAGGCCAGGGTTTACTTGTGAGAATCTTTGAAAATTACTTGGAAATTTTTTTTTGGTTTGAACTAAACCTTACAACCTGACAAAAACCTGAATATAGATCATGCAAATTTTGATAAATGATATTTTTTTATTTGCAATTATTTTACACTATTAAACACAAGTTGCCTAGCTTCCTATCTGTTTCCAAATAATTATTGTTTTTCAGTACTTTAAGGAGAAATAATTGGATTGATGCAAAGCTCAATGACTGGCTTGTAAATGAAAATCAATTTTTCCAAAGGAAAATATTATTTTTAGTAACTTTGAAGTTGCAGCTTCAGCTGAAAGCTCTGAGCAGGCTGGCCTCTCTTCCAGTGGCTACCTATATTCATGTGTATCTGTTTACTGTATTAATTTATTTTTCCTTTTTCCCCTGCTGTAGTATCCTCCCATAACCTGCTATGCTTATAAATGTGGTCATGACAAAAATAGGTGCTTGATAAATTCAGATGCACTAAATCTAAGGTCAGTTTGACATTATGAGGAGCTTGCTTATGAACAGGTTTATGACACAGGTTTTATCTTACAAAGCTTTAGTGGGAGTACAGAGCAATTTGGGGACCAGCCAGCCATTTCTATTTGTCTCTTGAGTTCTAAAGTAACAGTAAAGCAGTGAGCAGTGGTGCTTTAGAGTCATTCTTCAAACAGTTACTTTGTATATGTGTATAGAAGTTTCAGTTTTGTTATTACTTGATAATTCAGTGTATAAACTTTAGGATTTTCTCTGAATAATTTTTAGTTATGTGAGAAAATAAGAGTAGACTAAAAATGATGGGAAAAGTGAAAGCTTTTCTTAAGGCCAAAAGAAGTAATGTTAATTAGTCTTTCTAAAGTAAATAATTGCTTGAATTGTGATAAAAATGAGCAATTTGGAGACTGTATATTTGTTTCAGCTTCAGGCATCCACCATTGACTGTCTTATTTGAAGCAATGCTGAATGAAGTTGAAGAGGCAAAACTTTTAATGGGCTTTTTTTTCCCCCTAAACTTTCCACTGTAATTCTGCTGATTTTAATGGAAGTTATACCACACTATTATATTTTAAAGACATTTTATCAGAATTTAAAAATACTGAATTATGTAACTTGGCAGTGGGACTTGATGGAGATGGAGACAGAATGTAAATCAGACTGCAGTCACCTCCACTTAAAAGTATATTTGATTTTCAGCTGCCCAGTGCTTCAGATGAGCTGCTATTTTTAGCAAAATGTAGTAAAATTTAGCTGTTTGTCTGTTTGTCAGAGATCTTGTCTCTTCCTGTGTGAGGTCACTTAGGTGGAATCAATGAGATGATGGCCTTTCTTTTTCTGTTCATGGTCCCTCTCTTATGCTGTGCAGAAAATTCCCTGTCCTCTTCTGTTTATCTGCCTGTTTTGAAGAGGGATCAATATGCATGAAATACGAGGAATGTTCTTGCTCTGATTTTTCCTATCATGCCCTCCCAAAACCAGAATTTCCCTGATTTTATATGTGGTATGCAGTTCCTTAAACTTGCCATGAAACGTCTACAACTTCTTCAAATTTCCAGGAAATTCCTCCAACTTCCCATGCAAGTTGTCATTCATGGAAAGTTGGAGGAACTTCCTGGAAATTGTCTACAGGTGATGATTTTTGTCCCAATTGGCGCTTAGGATTTTTTGTTGAGAAGTTTAAACCTACTGATCCCAGATGAAAAGAGGTGCCACAAGGAAAAGATATTCTTTTGTTGAGGAAAAAAAAACAACCATCTGGTCTCCCAATGTCACTTAGGGAGGAGATGTGGCTTTGCTGTGGGCAGCTATACACATTTGCAGCATAGAGGATTTTTGTGAGCATTAAGTGTATCACTTGTGCTCACCAACTCACACTCATGTGTCCATATGAAAACTTCTTTTTCCATAGTTCAGCAACACTGTAAACTATCTGCCATGTTTACCATGTATGGATTTTGCTTTTAATCTGGATGTAAATATTCAAAAAAAGGCTGTGTTTCCTTAGGAAGCGTTTATTACTTTAATTATTAAATGGTTTTCTGATGAAGGATATTGTTGAGTTGAAGTGAAAACTATTTAATACAATTTCTGAAGATCTGTTGAAGTAATAATCTGTCATAAAGCATCCAATTGCTGCAAGCATGGGGTGAAAAATTATTTAATTTGAAATTGTGACAGAAATGCGCACATGAAATCCAAACTTTTCCAGTTTTTAAAAGGTTATTGAGTTCTAATGTTATGTTCTAATTCACAATTGGAAAGTAGCAATTAATTGAAATGAAACACTTTTGTGTTTTTGAATGAAAAATAGGAAGATGTATTAGAGCCTTCAGAATTTTCAGTGTGCTTTCGTACTAATTTTCCAAAAAGATTTTTCTTGCCGATTCTAAATTAGGGGTCAGTTATTTGTTTTTAATTTAAAATGGCCTGATGGGTTGAAATTAGCCAAGTTACACAGAATTGCTATTGGTTTCCTGGTTGCATAAGCCTACCAGGAAGGTTGTGAGAGGTCATGCTGCTGGGGAGAGCGTGGCTGCAGTTTGGGTGTGCTCTGGCTGAACTAATCAGAAAAAAAATGTTTGTAAAGCAGGGAGTGGTTCTGTGTTAGTTTTTGCATGAGGAGAGGAACTGCTTGCATCTATATTTCTGGTTTTTAAGGCAATGAGAGAAGGCTCAGTGAATCAGCTTATTTAGTGTCTTTTGCATTGTCATATGACTTTCATTTATAGGCACCTATAATATCTGTCTTTAGGTTCTTGTAGTGCCATAGGCACATAGTTTCATGAAATTTGCAGGAACAGTTTTAGGTACCTGCTGTTCCACATGTTTTTTAGAAGTAATGTAGCAATTTGAGGAAGTGATAATTCTTCAAATGTAGTTCAGTCCTATTCTTGTCTTTGCTGTAATAGTTTAAGCAAACTTAATGTGAAGTCCTCTGCAAGAGGGGATGGACTTGGAGTTGTCTTCTGCCCTTCCCTTGGAATCAGCATTCCTTTTGAAGAGTGGGAAGATGGATAACCTAGCAATATATTCTTTCAGCTGTGAAAGGTAGATCTAACTCTCCTGTGAATCAAACAGAAATGGAGGAAATGACTTAGCAAAGCAGCTGTCAAACCCCTAATTTTACTGTGTAGATAGAGATGCAAATTTCTGACGGCAGTAAATAGAATATACTGACTTTTTTATTCCACAGTTAGACACATGACACATCAGTGATAAAAAAACCTGTTCTCTACTTGTTTGAAGGCTTTTATTTACTGTAGGAGACTACATTATTGGAGTAACTTAGAAACAAGAGCAGAAAAATTGCACAAACCTCCGTTTTGTTAGATGCCCCAGAATATGTAAACTATGCACAAACCAGAACTAAAATTACACATTGATGGCTGTATCACACCCCTACTTCCTTCTGAAATTGTGATGTTTCTGTTACAAACCCCATACACTTCTCATAATGTTTTCAGATTTTTTTTTGATTACAAAATTTATCTTCTAATAAGCAAAAAGTAGTGCTTTCTCTATGAGTTATGATAATTTAGTTTATATCCATTGCAGGATGCGTTGAAAATAACCTGGCACACTGTAAAACACAAGGAGATCAAAGACTGTGTCCAAAGTCTAAATAATTACTTCCTTACCTTCTCTGATGGTGGAGGCATTGTCTTCTCCTCAATGTCTACAACTATCACATGTCATGGGAAACACGGATGCTGGAAGATGTTAAAGACATTCCAGAATTACTAAATGAATCTGTAGGGAGGATTTTTGATTTTGGAAAGTTGATCCCAGAAGCTGTTTTCTAAAGAAAAACCCCAACATTTCTGTACACTGAGATACATTATGGGAAATGCCTAAGTTTTTTTAGACTTGTTTCAAGATCATGACAGCCCGACCAATGAATAATATAATCACATCCATGCTCGTTTTGCTGGCCCAGGGTACTCTGTGCTCCAAGTGGGTTTATTTTTGAAAACAAGGATATTATTTCAGAGGATTGCTTTTACCACTATATTAAATAATGAAGTGTTTTTTTGTGAAAGGGTACAGTCTGCACAAGCATTTTATAGGGCTTATTTCAATGTTATCACATTAAATGCAATGCATTTCTTAAAGATTCATGGACAGTTGATATTGGAGTTGTTCTCCCGGAAATGGAATGCGAAGGTCTTTAAATTGGATACTGGCTCAAACTAATTGAAACCATTTCAGGCTATTTATAACTGAAAACATTCTGGCTATTTATAGTTATCAAGCGAATGGAGTATACAGTTCTCATAATTCTTTACCATCAATTTGACTTTAATTTGTCAAATTTGATTGTTCCAAAAACCTTTTTGGACTTCACTCCTTCAAGGGAAGCATTAGGGTTAGACAAGTGTTCTTAGGGAATTCTTCAGCCAGTGTCTGTGCATCTGCACAGAGGTTTGGGATCTGTGAAACCCAAGAAACTTCTGTCATTGTGAGGAAGGAATTAGAAAACAAACTATCAAAAAACACCTAAAGCTTTCTAGTACAGTTTGTTAAAATTATTTCCTAGTACAGTTTATAATTCTTCAGACAACTGATGTAGCTTATGCTGGTAAAAATTCAGTTTGCTAGTGTATGTGTGACTTTCACAGCATCTGTGAAAGTCTGTTGTTATACAGGCAAGTGTCATTACAGCTCTACCTCTTTCCAGTGCAACTAAAGTTGAGTGGTTTTAAAAGTGCTATTTTAAAAACCTTGGGGGAAGTTCTCAGTAGATTTTTCTTCTGTTTCTTTTCTTTCTTCTGGGTTTTGAATGTTTTCTGCTGCAGCACCTACAAGTTCACAGCCCTCCTGTTCTCCCAACTGGCAGGTAATTTTGAGCTCTTGAGCAATTGGTAACAGAAAGTTTCGCACTGGTGTCTTTAGAAGAGTGAAGAGGTGATGTGGCCCCATAACCACTGCCTGTCTACTGTTCTGAATTTTGTGATCTTTATCTTTCCTTGGTTTTATAAATTTTAATTTCCTCACATACTAGGTTTGTTTTAAATATTTTAAAATACATAAATATATCTATTAATTATTTTATTACAGTCTTTCAGGTACTTTAAGAGGCCTTCACACTCATGAGGATGTTCTTTAAACAGTGCACTAACCATTTTGTAGTCTCCAGAGTGCTTAGCACAACCAGGTGTATCATGCCTCTGATTTTTGCTCTAGGAATGTAACATACAGCCTTTGTGTGACTATTTCCAGGCAGGATTTCACATCTTTCCTACTTCTCATAATGTGACTGATAGTCTGTGCTGTTGTAGCCTTGGGAGGTATGAGGAAATTGCAACAGAAAGATAAGAAATTCTAATCTTTCCCATATGCAGCAGTTAAATATGTTAACAACTGAGTATTTTGTCCCTTCCATTTGGTTCATTTGTGAATGAAGACATGAAAGAGAATTTTGTAATTGGAGCAAGGCTGGGAAATTCCTGCCTTTAAGGAAATGCCAGAAAAGGCTATGTGAGTCCCTAGTGCCCTTAACAGTCAAGTTTTGGGCTCTTTCTTGATCTGGCTGGGCATGTCCTTTTGCCTTCTCCCAGCCCTAAGACCTGCATGGCTTCTGCTGCTCAGGGTTGGCTTTGCTGCATTTATGGCACCCCTGGGAGGCAATTTACCACTCTCAGTGAGGGTTGAAGCATGAAGGTTGACTGATTTAGGTATAGTGTAGAAGCAAAGCCCTTGGCATTTGTGTAGTCTCTTGGTCTGAGTCGTCTATAACATCTGGAGGAAGAATAAGACACTACCCTGTTTTCAGCAGGTAACACTGGAGCTTTCAGTGATCAGATTCAGGCAGAGATGATTTTTTTTCCCAACCTTAAGTGGGGGTTTTTTTTGTTTTTTTGTACTTTGATTTTTTTTTTTTTTGAGAGACCTCTCATGAAGTTGAGAGAACAAACAGGATGTATAGCATCATTTATTGGGATCTTTTAAGATTTGAAATGGTCATTTTGTATGAAAAAAATAAGATACGCTATTTTTGTTCCCTGAGCCCAAACAGATGATTCCTGAACAATACTGTGTATTGATTTACAGATGTAATGATATCTATGTTTTAGCTTATGTATTTTGTGATCAGGGTCTTTTTTGTAGAAATATATTCCTAAGAAGATGCATTAAAACTATTTCATATCAGTCATCAGGAATGCCCAATTTGACTCATTTATTAAGCAAGGATATCCAATATGACATGGAAAGTGAGATCACTGAAGTTCATTAAAGAGTAATGAAATGTCTCCTTGGTTGATATACAAGAGTGGGCTGTAACATGAAAAATTCCACTTACAGAAGCAGCCTAATGATTTGAGTGGATTATTGCATAAAATACAAGTAGAGTAACTGGATGTGGGAAGTGAGTCAATTCAGTAGTTTGAGAATGGGATTAGGATTTTGATCAACTGTTCTGTTGCTGCTGACTCACTGTGACCTTACGCAAGTCAGTGAAGTTTTCTACATATCAGCAGCTCAGCCTAAAAATATGCTATTCCTCTCACCTTTGCTTGCAAGCTTTCACTGTTGCAAATGAAAGGGCAGAAGAACCTAAAAAATCATAAATTTTTGAATCTTGTTCTTAAAACACTCTGGTTTCTCTAAATTGCATTTTCCTGTTTTATTACTGTTTTGCAATATCTTTCTCTGCTGCACTGGGGAGAGTTTTATAAGGGGAAGAATTGTCTCTTTACTTCATTTTACAATTAAAGCAACTGTTTTGTAAAATAATTAGCAAACAAAAACTACAAACATGAATAGCTTTTCTAATCCCCTTTGATAATGTTTAACACAGACATTTTAGTTACATGCCAGAACAAACTGCTAAGCCTGATCTGGCTTAAGCGGAGGGTATTATTAACTTAACAAATTAGTTCCTAAGTGATAACATTAAATTATTTAATATTAATTAATATTTTATTATTAAAAAAGGTAAAATCAGTCAGATAAAGTGAGATAACATGGCAGTTGAAATTCCTGATTATAAACTTCTTTTTCAGAGAGTTAATGTGGCAATAAGTTTCATGCTCTTGAATTTTGTTGATAACTGCTTCTGCTACCCTCATTTGTCTGCTCCATTTTTTTTGTCATGAGATATCTTGCCCCATTCTGAGTTTTTTTAATTTCTTCCAGTATTGATTTAATGAATCATCCTGACAGCAAAGAAGTTTGTTAGCTGGGGATTAAGGCAAACAGGAATGTGATGTTTTTGCTTGGGGGTAAGAGTGACTGCACATTGGGTTACCACTCAGCTGTTACGCTCTTGTGTCAAACACTCCCATAATGTGCACCAACTTTCAAGTCTGGGCAAGCCCTTAACAATACTTCTTTCAGTTTTAGTACTGTTCACAGTTTGTAGGAAGGCAGGAGTTTGACTGGGTAACATATTACTTGCGAAAGCACCGAGGGGAAAAATGTTTGGAGAGGAGCAAATCAGTGGGCTATAGTTCAGCTTGGCTTGGCAACTTCAAGACTCCTTTCTTTTCCTGGCCGTATTCTCTTGGCAAGCTCTCACTGTATAACAGTGCCATCAAATGCATTTGGGACCCCTATATGTGTAACAATAATAAATATTTGAAATATATTTTATTATATTTCAAAAATAGAATATATGAGCGTAAAACAACAGAAAGTCTGAATCAATGTAGCTGAATAACAACAAAAGATATGGCACAACAATTTGTTATAATGCTTAGCTGAGCTGTATCTTCTGTGTACTTAGAGCTATTTATACAGCAGGGAACAACTTTCACCCATTTTCTCCTCTATTATGTTGTGTACAGTACAAATCTAATAAATATTTATATACTTACCTTAAAAAAGGCAAGCGTCTTTCACAAGACCATCTTTTTAAAGTTATTTATGATACTGGCTGATGTAACTAAGGAAAAAGAAAAGATTGACCATATTTTACACTAAAAAATAGAAACTAAATTGTTTTTTAATAACAGTAAAGCCTGAGCATCCTCTTTCATGTATAAAAAATATAAAATTATATGTAAGAGAGGAAGCTACTAACCATATATAACTTAGCAACTTGCCTGAGCAAAAATCTTTACACTTCTGTAATTTAGCAATTGAAAATGTCAACTTTCAGTAAATGACTGCCAAAGCTCTTCTGTGTATGTTCTCAGTAAATGTTAATTTGAGACTGGTCTGGTTTTCTACAACAAAACCTGTGTAGAATGAAAGGATAACTTACAACACTTCTTCCTTGAGTCTCAAAAATTTTAGATTTTGACTTCAACTTGAGGTTTTAACTATGCTGCAGTTGTCCTCGAACATGTATGTTCTGTAGTTAAAGTGTTTATGCTATAAAGACTTAAAAACTTCCTGCAGAAATGCATTTATTTCACCCAGCTGAGTGCTTGCACTACTGTGTGCTGCTGGGCTGCACTTGAGCATTGCATCACGCTACTACCCCCGCGTGGTCATTTGCTATAGAACAACTTTTATGAAAAGAAATGAAAGTTCTTCTCGATAACTTCAACTTAAAAGGCAGGAATAATTTTCAGAGGGACACTGTGTTTGTGTTTTATCTTTGTTTAAGACCTTAAATGGAGAGTATTGGGAAACTGCAAAACTCAGCATGTGTTCTCCTTTTCACATAATAGTGGACAAAATATTGCATAGGAAGTTGCTAGAAGAGCTACCTTTTCCAACAGTTTTTATGGCTTCATTAGAGAAACAACATCTGGAAATTTCAGGCATAGATTCTAAAGCAATTTTAATAAGCTGTAAAACATAAACCAGAATGTATACAAACAACATTGACATGAGATTTCATTGGTATCAGCCATTATGTTAAAGTACTAGGCACAGTAATTTGTTCTCAAAGTAGTTTTTATGTGCAGAAACAGTGTATGCATTGCAAGTGTCTGTGACATTCTGCTATGTAAAAGAGTGGAGTCAAAAACAAGAGTACTCAGAAAGAGGCTTCAAAAATGTTCATTGTTTCCTAGTAATTTCTTACTGTCACAACCTGTAATAAATTTTGAAATAATTACCATGTATTTTTTGAAACACTGCAGAAACTTTTGCTTTGCAGTGATTTGTTGCTTCATAATGATATATTTTAGAACTTATAAAAGATTAAATAATTTTTGTGGATGTTAATGATGTTCCTTTTAAGTCCAAATCATCACTATCATGTCTAAATTTAAATCTTATAAAAATCCTTACAAGTAGTGCCAATTTGGTAGTGGAGCTGTCTTTGTGTCTTGCATTGTAAGTGAGCTCATTTGATTATTGGGAGTGTATATTCTCACCTATATGTGGGTTCCATGGAAGGGTGATACTTTGTTCCTTTCTATGTACTGCTTCCATGCTGTCTCCATCCTCATTATTAGTGCATTTCTAGAAAGTAGTTTCTAGGATTAATTGTAGTCTTTGCCTACCATTGAGAGCTGGACTGAATCTGCTGCATTTTTTATGTAGAAATTAGCATAGTGTACTATGCCAGGGCAGTTTGTGGAGAGGGATTTTTCTTCTGTCAGTTTCAAAAACCTGTCTCAATCTTCATTAAATACAAAAAGGTGGCCAGTGGTCATAATTTCTTATTCAAATCCTGATTTGTAGATAAGAATACATGAATCATTCTTAAGAGGAGTGAAAAAAAAATCAGTATTAATATTATCCAACATTATTGTTCTGAAACAGACAGTGCTTTCCACTTGTTTCATTTTTAACCCTGAGTTTCACTGTTCATATATCCATTTATACTCTAATTGGACACAGCTCATAGGTTCATAGAGGAATGTTAGTGAAATTTTAATATTGGTTGTATTTTTACTTTTTTTTGTGGAACCTCTTCCAACAGCTGCTTAGAACCAGCTTCCAGCTGTCCTTAGAACAGGAATGTTCTACTTTGATATAAAAGATATCTCCTCACTGCTGGTAAGCAGTCTCTGTTTCATACTTGTGGGGCTTGCTTATCCAGAAAGATGTCCCTACACTTGATAGTGTATGTTCTCTCTGTGATTCAATATTGATCCTGTTTGCTTATTGAACATGTTTCTAGGTGGGTGACTTAAACAGCTCAACTGAATTGTATGGTTTCAGTGACACCGTGTATCCAATAACAAATTCATGCAGAGACTCCAAAGCATAGTTTTTCTCAGTCATTGATTATTCATAGTGAATACTGTTGTTTATATGGATAGCTCTTGATTATTCATAGGATATCTGAATGGCTGCTGTAAATTGGAGGATGTAGTCTCACACTGCAAGAGACCCTCACTGATCTGTGACTTGTCCCATCATTATCAATGATGTTTGACTTAATAATCTTTCTATTCCTTACCCTTTTTCTGTGGCAGTTCTGCCTTAAGAATCCTCTTTATCCTTTCACTCATATCACTCCACCTTTCTCTTTCCACTTAACTTTCCGTCTATGTCTACTTTTGGCATTGAAATGGTAATAGAACTTTTGTTGAAACTTAGTTTAAAACTGACATTTTCCTTCCTCAGGGTGGTTTGGTAAATCCTTTTCCTATCTGGATTGTTTAAAGCTGCTCTTTAGGGTGGTAAATCCCTCCTTTGTACCCTGGACCAGAATCAGCCCATTTTTGGTCCAAATATAAATGGCATCAAATGGATGCTCCAAGTCACAGCAGGAGCATTTTGCCTTCATCTTTGGTGTTTACGGCAGCAGAAAGTAAAACTACTATATTCTTTAAAAAAACCTACTAACATACAAGGAAAACAGTTCCTTGCTTTCAGTCACTGTGCTTTATGTATCAGAATATTAATTTTTAGTTATGTTTGTAATTAACCTATCACCCCATTAAAGTTGAGTCTTTAATAGAGGATTATAAGGAATAACAATTTAAAAAATGGTCTATATTGAAACTGTAAAAATTGCAACAATAAGCAGCCTAACTAGTAAGTGACAAAGTGTACAGATGGCTTTGGTGAGATGAAATAAAAAAGGGGAAAAGGAAAGAAAAAAGGACTATTAATCACATTTATTCCCAGACTTCTTTCTGGTGTAAGACTATACCAGGAATCTGGTTGGAAGAATTGAGTGATATGTTCAGGTGATTACTCAGGTGACTCAGAAATTTATCTCTTGATATGGGTGCTTTGACTTTGTTGTCATGTTTCTTTCACCCAGGCCATTGTGATCAGAACCTCTGTCTACTGTCTGAAACCAGTTAATAAACTCAGAGCACCTCTGTATAAAGGACATTTTCAACTAGTTTTTTTTTCTTAAAATATTCCACTTAAAGATGTTTTCTAACAAGAAAAGTATTATAAAAAGTAGTAGAATTATTTTTCTTGGAATTAAGCTAGCATAAGACTGCGATTACCTTGCCTAATCCTTGGAGCCTTGCTAATTTAAAGGAGAGTGAAGATCATCCTTTTAGTTTTAAATTTTTTATCATACAGCTTAGATCTGATTAATATATTTTTAATTATTTTAGCTGGTTTTCTATGGCTTTCTCTTCATGTGAAGAAATTCTAATGTATCTCACCCTCCTGTGCAAAGATAATGAGATGATCTAGGTCAGAAGTTTTGGTGGGTTTAGTGCCCAGGAGATCTGCCCTGCCTTTCTCTCCAAATTACTGGTCCCAAGGCATGCACGTTGTGCATCAATCATTGCAGCATCTGAGGGTAGTGTCTCAGCTCAGACTTAACTATTGTTGGCTGCTTGACATGGAACACTCCACAGTGGCTGCACCCTCCTTTCCGTGACTGTCACAGCATAGGAGACAGCAAGATTTTCTAGGGTGTACCTCGCAAAGTCCTCTAGCTCGTCACAGGGAAAAGATGGCAGCTCCAGATGTTCCTTAAGTACTTAATTCCTAGAAATGGGATGAATGTCTGAAGTTTATTGTACCTATATTACACGCAAGCAGGAAATTATGAGCATAAAAGCATTTCAAGCAGAACAGAGTAGATACCAAACAAACATGATCAGGAAATCTTAGAGGAAATCTGATTAACCATATCTATTTTAAAAAAACATTTTCCATGCTTTTCACATTTATGTGAAAGGCCAGTAAAATAGATAGGACACTTGATCCACATTCCAGAGGAGAGTTGAGGCTTCTCACTCATAAATGCTGTTGAAGATGGTGTGAGAAACTTCATTGAGAAGTTTCAGAGCATAATCATGTTTACCTCCAGGGCTGTACGTTAAGCTTAATTTTAGTACATAACAGGATAGAAGACTTCCATAACATACATCCTCTGTGGAAAACAATTTTCTGTCTTTGCTATGTTTAAAAATACTTCTAGATGTAAATTTGGTTTGGGCATTGATTGGTTGATTGTGAATTACTTTGGTCAAAAAGAAGAACAACCTTATTACTCATTTAATAGCTGTGTGTTCATATTATTTTCTCCTGCTGAAAAGTTAGTGTGATTTTAACAAATGAAAGCTGGAGTGTACCAAGTAAAGAACCATGAAAATTGTCCTATCGAGTGCTTTGTCATTAAAAAGTACTGTGAGTTAGTAACGGCCTTTGAGTTAATTTATTGATGTTTTACATATGCATCATTGTCCTACCAAAGCACTTTATGAGTTTGAAGGGCAACAAGAAAAATTTACACAAGGGAATCCATTTTAGTGGTAAATAATCTCTGTAAGTCAGGGCTTTCAAACATCTTAGTTCAAAAACAGCTGACAAAGACAGATGAAGACTTCATTCAAATGGAAAGAAAAGAAGGACCGTGTATTTTTGTAATAACAGGTCATGTGAAAACTCAGATTTTAGAGCCCCTATTATTCTGTCTAGGGATTCTTTAGTTGGAAACTGAACATGTGAATATTATCTTTACAGAAGCAATGAATTCAGGCTTATGAGATGCTGTGTCCAGCTGTGCCACTTCGGTGCTCTCCAATTCCTGTTGCATGGAATCATAGAATGGTGTGTACTCAAAGGGACCTTAAAGATCTTCTGGTTCCAACCCCCCTGCCATGGGCAGGGATGCCTTTCACTATATCAGGCTGCTCAAAGGCCCATCCAACCTGACTTTGAACACTGCCATGAATGGAGAATCTACAACTTCTTTGGGCAACCTGTTCCAGTGTCTCAGCACCCTCACAGTGAAGGATTTCTACCTTGTATCTAATCTAAATATACCCTGTTTCAGTTTCAAGACATTCCCCCTTGTCTGCCATGTCCTGACACTACATGGCCTTGTAAAAACTCCCTCTTTCGTAAACTCCCTTTAAATACTGAAACTCATCAGCTCAGGTAATAAGCTGTTTACTAAATTTATAATGGTTCAGTAGGTACATGTGTAATGTTTATATGTAGCTGCATAAACAAGTGAATGTATCAGCATAATGTCTCTGGTTACAGAAGGCTGTTAGTGGCCTGTAAGTAAGCTTCAGATCTGTTTGGCACTCAGTACTACATTACAAACTTTAATTTTCTCCAGAATATACCAATATATTAAAAATACTTACCTACTAAATTTAATAACTCCAAAAGATTTAAAATACAGTAATTGGGACTGGAATTTCTGGTGCCAATTTGGCCTCCAGACATTGTCTAGAACTCCTAGATTTTCATAGAAGAAAACTTGCATTGGGAAAAAATTGTGCAAGGTGTAGGTTCCTCAGTAATATTTGTAAGGAATTCTAGGAAAAGCAGTCTTAGAAAAAAGGTGCAGTTTTCCTGCAAGGGCTTTCACATTTAGAACTAACAAAGACAGAGAGAATGAGTTTGTCATAGTCCTACAGTCTTGAGAATAGTGTACTGCATGAGTGAACAGGACACTCACGAAAAAACCTTCATAGAAAGGATGTGTACAAAAACTGGAAGCAACGACAAGTGATCCAGAAGACATTTAGAGAACCAGTCATGTGGGGGTGGGATTAGGAATGCCAAAGTTCATCTGCAGTAGAATCTAGCAAGGGATGTGAAGGCCAACGAGAAGGTCTTCTACAGGTACATCAGTGGAAGGAGGAAGAGTGGGGCAAACTCTTTGCTGTAGCTGAATGAGGACATGAAAGAAGCAAAGATACTCAATGCCTTCTTTACCCTGGTCTTTACTGTTCACACCAGCCCTCTGCAATCTCAGGTGCCTGTGGAAGTTGAAGGAACATCAAGTTTGGGAACACTTAAACCACATGAACACAAGTCTACTGGTCCTTCTGGGCTATACATCTCGGTGCTGAGGGAGCTGCTTGAGGGCATTACAAGGCCATTCTCCATTACCTTTCCAATGTTGTAGCCACTAGGGGAGGTTCCTGAGAACGGGAAAAAAGCAATTGTCACTCATATTCAAGAAAAGGAAGAAGGAGGATCTGGGGAAGTATAGACCAGCTGCCTCACCTCTATTCCTTGGAAGGTGATGGAGCAAAACGTGTGGTGATTAGCGGCACAAAGTCCAGTTAGAGGTCAGTCACTACTGGTTTACCCTGGGGTTGTTACTGGGAGAGAGCCTTACATTTGAGTTATTATGGAATTAAAGCTTTTGCTGACATAGCTAGTCTAAAAGTAGAGTGTTAAGTCTAGACTGTTCCTGGGAGAATACTAGAAAATGTAACTCTAAACATGATTAGTATGTATTCAGGATTTTACCTGCCATGGAGTAAACCAAGATTAGGGCCAATATCAACTTCCAGTGGAGTGCAGCTACTGAATTAGATTAAAGTATATAGTCTCTGTATCTATGGGCATCAGAAACACTATAAAAATTCAGGAGTGCTTGGCTATTCAGTTAATATATTTCTCTTTTCTTATTCTGGATGTAACAGGATTTTGTAGAACGCAGGGCTACAGCATCTGTGAAACTGGTGTCTTGTCTTTGTGGACTTCTTGAGTATTGAGCAAGATACCAACTACAATGACCAATCACTGTATAACAATGATGGGTATTTTAGCAAAGCTTAGGGAGTGAATGGATAGGATGGTATTGTTTCATTTTTCATCTCTTCAAAGAAGCGATAAAGATACTAAGAACTTACTTCTTACAACCACATTTGTGTGATACTGAAATTTTCTGAAATTGTGTCTTTGCAATGTGTATGTTTTGGACTAAATAAAGCTGCTAGGTCCCTACCAACTGGACAGCTCTGTTCTATTCTACAGCTCTTCTTGGCCTTGTGGGATTTCTGTTGCTAAAAGCTTTTTATCTTTCCTGACTTGATCAACAAAAGTCAAATATAGGTGTGGAAAAGGCCTGCAAGAAGGAAATGAGTTGTTCCCCAGCTTTTCCTGAGAGCCGCAAGCTCTAAGTGACTCTCTGTAGGCTCCTCTCTACTGAGTGTAGCTCCTAGCAAGTCCAGCATAACTGGAATTTGCTTAAAGATTACCAAAATGACAAACATGAAAACTGCAAGAGTTAAAACACAGAAGGTTTGCTATAACAAGCTTAACTTTGGGTTTGTTTTCAAGAAGGGATCATTTAAAGGTTTGTAGTGATGTTTAGGTTTTTAAATTATAGGATGCTCTTGTAATTTCCTCAAGTAATTGATCAAATTTATTTGCATATTAACATTGGACAGAACTAGAGTAAATTTGCTCTTCTCTGTGGAAGTGTATTAGGTTTTTTTTCTGTATCTTGCTGTGTGAGGTGGCAAAATGGTTTTTTTTGAGTTTACACTGCATATACTTTACTGATTTGCAAGTGTGTTGGGCACTGCAGTTGAGAGAGAGTCTAGATTATTCTGATAAAGGCAAAAAATCTTTCCAGCTGAATGCTTTGACTCTTTATTATGAGTTTTATTTTTTATAATTTTTATTCCTGAAATATGTACCATATATTCTTCTGTCTCAAAACCGATTAGACTTGGTTTAAATCTCTCTGCTCAGAGCATGTGTAATTTAAAAGGAATAACTACTGAAGCTCCAAATGGTAGCTGTGAAATAGTGCTCAAAGTTAGCTGAGTTGTGTTACAGCACCAAAACTCTTAAATCTTTGGCAACAAGTCACAGTCTATGTGAAGTGTTTTATCCTTTTTCAGTGGATTGCAGCTGTTTCATGCCCTGATTAATGAGAACGCAGAGTGAGAGCAACATGCTGTACATGAGTGTACGTTAGGAGTTTAAATACTTGAACTGCAGATAAAATTTCTTCTCAATCTGGTATCAACTTTATATCTAAAATAGGGTATTTGTTCCTTTTTTTTTTTTTAGTTCCAAGTGTAATATTTTATCCCAATATGGCAATATCTTACTCACATTTGTTATGTGCTACAACCTCTCTTTTTAAATCAGTCTGTTAGTTGCATTTCACATTGCTACTAAGATATTTTTGTTATGGCAATTTCTCTGTAATTTCATATTTACTTCATGTCTTTCTGCATTATCATATGATCCAAATAGAGGAGGCTTAAAGCTTTTATAAAATTATTATTTATTTTAACAATAGTAGTGCAAAACTCTGTTTCCTTAGCATGAAAGGCTGGAAGGGATCATGAAGGGAAAATGAGGTTGAGGAAGAAGGGCACTGCATAGCTGTATAATTGCATTTATTTGTATTAGAGTTTCATTTAGGTATAGTCCATCCACATAAATGACTCCAAAATATGGAGTATAAGAATAACTTTGAAGAAGCATAGTTTTTATTATTACACAGAAATGGTGCTTCTTAATCACAAGTTAGTGTTTTGGTGGAGTGTGTGGCTGGCTTTCATTCTGAGACTTTGGAAAGCTGTTTTCTCACAGCTAGCTGGTCTGTTTTTCTTCTTTGATAGGACAGGGGTAACTTGTCATCAGCAGTGACAGACCAAGCATGTGCAGCTTACTGCATTCTGTGATTTCTGTCACTGGTGTAACCTGGATGATGTGTTATCAGCAGCAGCCTGGGGCATCGCAGTTGAGGCAAGTGTTGTGCTTTAGGTACCCCATGATACAGTTCCACTTGCTCCACTGAGCTACCAGTTGTTGGTGGCACTTGTTTTATTAAGATTTTCTTGATATTAAAACAATGTTACTTAGTCACCATACTGACTTTCAAATTTATTTTGATACTTTTTAGCTGTATCGGTTCATAGATGCTTTGTTTGGTTTTAATTTTCAAATGTTAGGGTCTCTTCACTGTTAACAGGAATCTCCAATAAAAATTTAACCTTGCAGTAAGCTGCTGCTAAAGTTTTTATTCTTGGTAGATAAAATCTATTTTTATTTTGACATAACTAATGAAAAATCTGTCAGCCTAAGTTGACAGTAATGGAAGCTGCTATACAGAGATTGTCAAGAAAATCACAGGCTTGGAGTTCCCGAGTCATAATTTTAATATAAATGAAGTGTTTGATTGTCACATTTTTAATAATAAAAATAATTTTCAA
Source organism: Cettia cetti (assembly GCA_013401135.1). Lineage (NCBI taxonomy): Eukaryota > Metazoa > Chordata > Aves > Passeriformes > Sylviidae > Cettia > Cettia cetti. Next base: position 93,366 of record VZUI01000320.1, on the reverse strand, counting down.
TCCACTGTACACATGGAATATTTTAAGGTGTTCTGAGTATGTATTAGCTGTGAGATTTTACCTTGTAAAGTAATGAAGGCACTGTTTGCCTATAGCCATACCTGTGCAGATGGTGAAAATGTTCCAGTACTGAAAAGAGGAGGGTTGGTTTTTGTTGCTGTTGGACATGATAATGAAGAGCTTGACTCCAGGTAGAATAAAGATCAGAAAGACTTTATTTATAATTTCACACAGCCTTTTTATACCATGCTGAACTAAGGAACCATATGATTGGTCAGTAAAGACAACATTTCTCTTCATTGGCTAAATAATGGAAACAACACCTGTGAGAGAGTTATTATGAGAACTTAGTGGTACCACGACTATTTACATGGATTTGCCCTTGAGACAAGCAATTTTTCCCAAGGGAAGAAAAAATCAGCAGCTAACAGGCTGAAAGCTTCACAGACTCAGAAAATTAACCTACGGGTTTTGTTTCGGTACTCAACTTGGCAAAGTCACAGGAACAGGAAGTATTACAGGAGAGGGTTAATATACAAGAGTATCATCATATCATCTGTCTCTCTCTCTCCTTATTTTCTTTGCTTTAATTTCCTGGTCTGTCAAGAATCCAAATACTAATTGCTTTGGTAAATGAGGCCCTAGGCCCAACTTGCAAATACTAACATCAGACTTGAAAGCAGAAGAGATGCTGTCTACATAGCAGGAGAAATTCAACCTGTGAAATTTTTTGCTTGGTTGCACAATGATCCACTTCCAGCAGTGGAATAGAAAAGGCTGTTCAGGAGCAGTAAGTGAGTCTGGTGGCTGTCCATTCCCATGGTACTTCCTCATGGCAAATTAAATCGTCATGTACAGCTACGCTATTCTTGAATTTGTCTAGTCTTTTTTTTTTTTGTGCTTGCTGATTCTGTCTGCCTATACAATCTCTTGTGACAGCAAGCTTCATAAAGTCACCACCTGCTTTGTAAAGATGTGCTATTTTTTATCTTTGTTAAGGTGATCTCAATATAGTTTTGTCACATTCCTCCTTTTTATAATATGGGCTTTGGTGAGCTATAGTTCTTCAGTCACCTTACTTTTCCTCAACACTCTTTAAAATATTGTTCTTATCACCCCCTTGGTCTTCCTGCTCTTCAATCTCTCTTGTTGTGAGGCAGCTACTATTGTGTGAATCATTTTTGTTGCCCTTCTCTGTACCTTCTCACAACCCCATTTCTTGAGTTAGAGAGCAGAACTGTCTGATACTGTCTATAACAGTGTTACAGAGCAGCAGAATCATATTCTGTCTTGGATTTCTTGCTTTTCTTAGTGATAGGCAAAATTGTATGGCATTTTGGGCTGTGGTTGAGTTTAGGTAACTGTGAACTGTGACTCACTGATCTCTTTTTTACTCAAAGTTCATGTGAGAAAGTTAATGAGGTTTATATTTTTCCTGGAAACAACTCTCAGTTCACAACATGCCCCTTTTCCCAATTTAGTTCTAATAACATTTCTTCAGTATTCTTTGGTGGGAAGCCTTGTCAAAGGCTTTCTGAAAATCCAGGGTTGCAGGGTACTAGTTTATGTACTTGTTTTCCTCTACATCTCCTGAACTCATGGTAGGTAGCAGGGCAGTATTTTCCTTTATAAAAGCTCTGTTGACTTTTTCCAGTTGGGTATGTATGGGCTCAGGAATATTCTTTTGGAATTTTCCTGAGTATGGACTCTACTGTCATACCAGGAGTGGATGTTAGTACCAGTGGTCCTTTTGGGACCTTAAAGGCTCCCAGGTCTGTGCCACCTGACCTACATGACCTAGTGATTTGGCTGGTCTAGTACTTCCCATATATGCCCTCCATGTCCATGCAAGCTTTTCTGACCTTGTGGAGAACATGCTGTGTGAGAAACCATCTCCTCATCTTCTTTGGTAAAGACAGATGCTGAGGATTTGATGAGCTTTTTTCCTCTGACCTTCTTATCCTTGAGTACCCCTTTCATACTTCTGTTGGAAAATGATCCTGCCAACCTGCTCGCTGTGTTTCATCTTTCAAAGTTTTATGGACATTTTAGTCTCAGCATGAGCATCTGTTGCAAGGTTATCTTAAAATTCTTCTTCTATTAACGCTCTTAATTTCCTGTTTGCATTTGACTGCCCTGTTTTATGGCCTTTCCTGTTCTCATTTTCATCCTCCTCACTTTGAGAAATTTCCTCATGTTCTTTTATTCAATCTCCTGATGCATTTTGAGCAGCATGTCCACTTACTTACATGAAAAGAACTAGAGGGTAGACTTTTATCTTTAATCATTTAGTGTTTTAGTTTGTAGTTGCCAAAAATGGGTCCACATTTTGTTTTTTTTTCTAAATACAGAATATTTTCTTCTTTCTTTCTGTCTTTCTGGCAGCAATGGAAGGAAAAAAATTACCTTTGCAGAAATCTGGAGCTTTACAAAGTGAGTGAATTAGAAGAAAGGCAATGAGAATGAGGTTGGTTTCCTTTGAGATGAAAACTATTAGTTTGACTTTTCGGGTGTTATATACTGGACATTTTAAAATCTGCTGATACAAAAGAGGATGTTTCTCATTTTTAGTGGCCCAAATACCCATAAATCAAATTTCTTTTGTCATTGAGACAAAGAATTGTGTTTGACATTCTTGGATAATTGAACACATATGTACTCTGTAATTTTATGAAAAATGGCTGTGATTTTTATAATTAGATTTCTTCTGGAAAATATGCCACAGTGGAACACTGTGAAGTTGTGATTATAATATTGTCAATCATTTTCTTTACTAATGGCTAAAATGGTAAAAATTATTAGGGATTCTATTCTGTTCTAATTATACTTTTGTACTTCTAGAGGGACATTGTATTACTAGATGACGCGAGATTCAGGATGGGGAAGTTCAGAGGTTTTGACAAGCTGATGAGAGGTAGTTCTGTAAAAATGAGAATGTGGGATTGTGGGATCTGTACTTCTTGTTTCTCTTAAATTACAGTAGGAAAGGAGTTAATGTAATTGGAGTGATTACTGCTTATGCTTCAGATTTCATGTCCAGCTGAGATTAATTATAAAAAGGCTTCTCAGAACAGTGAGATCTTGGAGCACTGTCTTAATTGCCATAGGGAGAAGAAAAAGAACTACTTTCTCAAGGTGTAGTTAGAGCCTGATCATTGCTTTTGAAAAACTTAACATGGCCTGTGTGTTGGCAATAATGAGGACCCAAATTCAACAACCTGGGAGGTCCCTTCCAATTTCAAATTACTGGAAATGCTCTAACTTGGTATAGACTCAGGAAAGCATTATTTGCAGATTACTTAATGACGGGAATTTTCAACATTTTTGAGTCTAAATAAAGTTAATTAAGGCTATTGGGCTAAAGCTTTGTGCTCAGTTTTGATGCCTACAGGCATGGATTTTCTATTTAAGATGTCAAATCTCAGCTCAATATAGTTATTTGTGGTAAAATGTAAATTTCATGAGTGTACTGCTCCATTAAGTGCTTCTACTTCTTGGGTAAATGTTTACCAGATTTTTTGAAAATTTTAACGCAAAAATAAATTCTGTAAAGCCTGCAAGATTATTTACTGCCAGCTTTAGGAAGTTAATTTCAAATGGGTGACTTGCAAAATAGATGTAATTTTGAAGGTATTGGTTTGATACTAGGGATATTGGAGTAGAAATAGGTGACAATCTTTTAGTACGCATAAAAATGACAAGAAAGACTTAGTTAATTCTTTAGTGAGTAATATGTCAAGGTTTAGGTAGCTTTATGGTTTTTTTATCAGAGTTTAAAATTCCCAAAATAATTAAGCATAATATATGTTCTGTGTTTCCTAGTATACCTAGTGCACTTTAGGGAGTGTGGATTTCCTTTCATTTTGGAAATTTTCTTAGTAAGTCAGTCATGAATGTGGAGTACCATTTCCTTGGATGTGAATTTCTCTAGTCTTACTATCTTCCGATCCTTAATAAACACACAAGTCATCTACTCCTGTCCTTGTGATGAGCTTCCAAAATCTCAGAGTGCCATATGAAGCCCAGGTGCTGCATGGCTACAACAGACAGCTTTGAAGAAGAGCTTGTATTTGCTGATTAAATCTGTGTATATCATGGAAAGCTAGCTTATCTTGGGGTCTGACCAGAAAATTGCTAAGTGTCTTAAAATGATGTGTGGTGAGCAGACCCTTTCTGCTGGGAATTGCTACCCCTTAGCTAGAGCGGGAGGGCTGAGCCTGAATCCACTGCTCCAGGCTGTTGGCATGTGACAAATCTATACTTTCAGCTACAGTGTTTGATTGGAGAGGGTTGCTTTTCTGAGACCATTGATTCAATCTCTTTGTGATCTCTGTGACCACATTTTTGGTTTGTGACGTTAGGACCATCTGAATGAAGGGTGGGATCTCTGTGCATAACAGCAATGTTTCTCATTTCAAGGAAATGGTAGGAACAGTAAAGTGCTTTCTGCTTTTTCTGAGTTTTTATTACTTGCATTAAAGTTCAGGAGAATTTCACGTCTGATAATAGAAGATGTTTATGAACTTTAGGTCAAGTCTTGGTTAAGTTTCCAGAAGCTCTAGAATAACTTCTAATGATGTTTGTTCCACATTGTCTAGAAATTGTATTATAAGATTCTTATCATGTTATTACATTACAAATTGGAAATATTCTTTTCAATATACTATCCAAACATACTCGCTTTTTCTCATACCTCTTGTGTGCTTCAGCACTGAAGAAAATTTGAGACTCGTGCAATTAGTACGCTGTGTGCATGTTGTTTTGTCTGATTAAGTGGAGAATTTCTGTAATTGAATGAATCCCACACACACCAGTGCAAACAGCATATACCTTTAAAATATACTAATTTGTCTCTTACTCATTTCAAAAACTGGGCTTTATATAGATAATTCAGTATGCAGTGGAAAGGTTTGGATCAGTGAGTCATTTCTTGCCTGAAAGTATTTGCATGGTAAAAATATCCCTATCTGTTACTGTTCTCACACTTTCCAGATAATAATTATCTCTAATGGTTAGCTGATTTCATGCTGAAGGCTTCAGTTCAGCAGCACACTCAAAATCTTGCATGACTTGAATCAAACTGGATTATCCCCTCTATTTTAAAGTAATTTTTGTGCTTGATTCAGACACATTTAAGTACCCTGTTGAATTAGTATCTGTGTGGAAATGGTTTTTCTCCTCAACATAATCAATTTTGGAACTGGAAATTAGCTTCTGTTGAAGGTTTTAGTATTTTTTTCTAATTTGTGCCACCATCAGTTGTTGCTCACTTTAATATTTGTGGCTTTGCTGCTATCCCAACAATTGAATTATTTTGTGTGTATCTTCAGAATGATTATATGCCTCTTGACTGCCTTTTCCGTTTACATGTAAAATTAGCATTTTGCCAAGATTGTCATTATTTCAAAAATAGCAATGCGAAATCTGATGATCCAAAGAATAATTCTCTATTTAATGTTAATAAATAAAGTTTAAATTCACAGTTATATGAGGTGTAACATAAATTCTAAAAAGCATAACTTCAATCTATATGTCCAGCTGTTTCTACATGTTTTTATTTACCTTAGTTTCTGTATTTTAATATTTTTCAGACAAGTATAAAAGAAGGATTACTACTGAAGCAAACCAGCTCTTTTCAGAGGTGGAAAAAACGTTATTTCAAACTTCGAGGTCGTACTCTTTACTATGCTAAGGATTCAAAGGTAATTCTGTGCTAATGGTAATTCTGTTCAAAGATAGTTCTAGTGTCTAATAGCATTTACTTGTGACTTCAGTTTTGTATAGGTGTATGAGTTTAATACATTTAATAAGTTTATAATTATAATAATTTAATGATTTGCTCACTGTTTTGTGTAAAATGCTGTATGTAGGATGTACTGTGTTAAATTAACTTAAGAAAGATTGATAATTCCTCTTGATTCTTTTGAAATTAAGTTTATCACAGTTATTTTAACCTTTTTGGCTATTCAGATAAATAATAAAGTCATTTTGATGAGTTGTGGGGGTTTTTGTGGCTCTCAGACAGTCAGAAAGAGTAAAAACTGAATAATACTTAGAAGTTATCATTCTTTTAAATGCTGCATTCTATTAAATCTCTTCTGCTCTGATGCCCATAGAAATAGTTCTGTGAAATCAAGATAGGCTGATTTTCTGCCAAAACTGATATATAAGGGAAAAAGCTGTTTCTCATCTATTGAATATTTTGGTGGGAGAATTGGGGATGGGCAGTGGGGAATACTTATCTTCTCTTTGAAAGGCATTCCCTTCCTCCCTCCCAAGGCTGGGGCCAAGAGCATTTTGGGTGACTCAGATGGTCCGGTTTCATAGCTGGGGGTGTAACTCTCCTTTACCCTGTGGGGTTGCAGCATCTCATGGGAGCTGTAGGTAAGGTGCTTCAGGTCTCCATCATCTTCTATAGCCTTGTTTTCTCCACAAAACTCCTAGTAAAGGCACAGAGATCACTCCTTGTGGGACTGTAGGGCTGCAGCTAGCTGCATGTTGCACAGTTGTGTGGCTATAATGAGTCAAGGAAAGCACCATTGCTCCAGGGAGCCCAGCTCTGCAGTACCTCTGTTGTCGAACCTCTCTGCACTTGGTGCAACTGTGAGCAGTTTAGATAAAGGATAAGCATGGCAGATAAGAGCTCTGGGAAGGGCAACTTCAAATCACAATATGATGCTGAGATGTTTTGAAAATGCGAGCGTACTCTGTTAGATGAGGAATACGGAATATTTTGGGTCTCTGTTGGTCTCATGCTAACAGGTCTGTGCCCTTGCTGTCTTGGGAATCATGGAGCTGTTGTAATATGTCCAGAGGAAATACACAGACATGAGTAGGGGCTGGAACACCTCTCTTATGAAGACAGATTGAGAGATCTGGGACCTTATAGCAACCTACTAGTACCTAGAAGGTGTATACAGGAGCTGGAGAGGAACTTTTTACAAGGGCTTGTGGTCAAAGGACAAGGGGGAGTGCTTTTAAGCTGAAAGAGGAGAGATTTGGATATTAGGTAGGAAGATACTCTTTACTGTGAGGGTGGTGAGACACTGGCACAGGCTCCTCAGAGAAGCTGTGGACGCCCCATCCCTGGAAATGTTCAAGGCCAGGTTGGATGGGGCTTTGAGCAACCTGGACCATGGCAGGGGGTTTGGAGGTAGGTGATCTTTAAGTCCCTTCCAACTAAAACCATTCTGTGATTCTGTGATAAAGATGAGAAAAGAAGGTGTATGAGTAGACAATTGTGCCAGTATTCTAAAGCTGAATCCAGACATACTGAAACTCCCCCAATATCGATTCTCCTCTCCGTGACATGGAAGAGGAAAAACATGATAGGGCTAAAAAAATAGGCATTTTTGTTGGACTGTTCTTCTGTGCTAGAAAACCCATCATGAGCATAACAGCACCTAATTGATCCTTTGCCAGAGGCTGGAGTGTTTAGAGCAAACATATATTTTTCTTGTTGGAACATCAGACAAAGGAGTCGAGGGGATCTCTTCAGCCCTTTGAGTACATCTTCTCATATGGATACTATATCATAGCTTCCTACATGACTTTAGAGTTCCATCCTAAAACTATATAATTAATTTACATTTTACTGTGTGTGAATCTCTTTCCTCTGACACCACATTTATGCTACATAGTAGACACTCTAAAGCTTCATCTATGTAAGAAGCCCCTCTTCTTTTAAAAGAGATTTTAAAACAATATAATCATTGAGCCCTTTTTTTATGCTCTCATGCACCACTTAGAATAGCAAGTAGGACTGTGTTTAGGGGCCAGTTATAAAATTTTATCACATCATCAGTGTGTTCAATTTTTTAACTACTTTTATTTTCTATTTTTATTTTCTAATTGTAATAGATGCAATGTAATTAAAGCACATTTTCTAAGCATACCTGAAAGTGGACTCAGACTTAATTTAATGTTTTTATATTCTTTTCCCTTCACAGTCTTTAATATTTGATGAAGTTGACCTGTCAGATGCCAGTGTAGCTGAATCAAGCACAAAAAATGTCAACAACAGCTTCACGGTATGGAACAATTTAATACTGTTTTTGAAGGCTGCGGATAGACTATTACTAAGAAAATCGAGACTCCTCTAAATTGCTTATTTTCCTCTGTTTGAAAATAAAATATCCTTTTTTTGGAAATGGTTTGATGTATGAGAACAATACCATGTCAGCTATAGAATATTTTATTTCAGTGAGTAGAAATGTCAGATGACTGTTGCTTCAAAAGATGATGATAGAAGGCCTTAAAAATACAACAATAGTACTTAGTACTTACTAGTACAGCTTGGGTTTGTGCTGCAGTTTCTCTTTGAGGTGACATGCTGAATTAAATCAAATGTAATTGTGCTTTTGTTTTAATTTTCTTATAATAACATTTTTGGTTTCTTCCCATATTGAAATGTATTTTATTTTTTTCACTGCCTGTTATACCCATATATGGGTCACTTTGAAAAGCTGTCCCTACAGTTGCACCTTGATTCTGATAATGCTATAAGAAACATAGAGTGTTCATAAATCCCCATTTCTGTAAGTTCACAATGCTTTTTACACAAATGATCTTTCATTTATTGTTCAGCTGTCAGAACTAAGTGATAATGTCCGCCACAGTTCCTCTGCTGATTCTTAACTTCTGGAAAAAAAAATAAAATTCAAACATGAGCCAGTTATGAGCAATAGCACTGGTGAAGTTGTCCTTTTGAAGGACATCTTGAGATGTCCCACTGACTGTAATGGAATAATTTTCCTTAACCTGCATGTCCCTTTATTCTCTATTAAAATGTTGATTTTTCATTTTCCTGATGGTTTTAATTCTCCAGGTCATCCATATTAGTCCATATTACCAGTCTTGGTTTTTCTTCTCCATAGCTGTCAAATGCAAGCCTCATGAGGGTTTCATAGTTTTTCCTTGCTGTGGTACCTCCCAGGCAGCTGCTGAAGCAGTCAGAACACTTCAAAAATGTGCTTGTTTTGGCCTTGACAGCCTAGTGTGTTGTGTCAATCTAAGCTGCTTTACTGACTAAGAATGCAATTAAAAACACTACTTGGATGGAAGGTGTCAGATGAGGTGGTGGCTGTATAAGGTACTAGCCTGTCTTTTGGAAAGGTTCTTTCTGTTGCCTAGAAGTTCTGCTTCTTCAGAAAAGTGGGATGCTTGGGCTTTTTTGTTTTTCTTCTTTTTTTGTTTTTCTGGTTTTTTTTTTTTTTTTTCCCCCTTATTCAATACTTGGTATTTCAGTATCCTTTGTAATCCTTTAGGCCCATTCAGCATCTCATTCTTCGTCAAAAGCATGTTTTGCTTCTAGTATCAAGAATTCAGGGAAAGAGAGTAGTGAGAAAAGAAATCTCTCGCTACAGCTTTAACAGCTTCAGAGACACTGTTTGTTTGCATGTCCTGGGTACTTTAGAGCAAGCAGTGTTTTCTCTAAGGAGTCCTCAAACTAATTTTGAAAAAGTATTTGGATGTAAAGCTTTCCTGGATTGAAGAGTTGTCTGATTTGACTGTGAAATATGGTAATAGTCGTCATCTGGCTTAATCTTTTGGCTTCTTTCTTTGTGTTTGCCTAACCCAGTCTCCCAGCAACACAGCTCTGTGAAGTGAGACATCTCTGACCTTGCCTGCACTGGGTTGGACTCGGGGGCTGGGGGTGGAGTGGGTGGTTAGCTCTCCAGCAGTATTCCTTATAAATAAAAAAACCCTTTTCTTTTTGCCTTCCTATTTTCTTTCATCTCAAACAGATAATTTTGCCTTTCTTAAAATTATGGGTCTTTTTATTTATGTTCTAAGTGATCTGTTAGCATTCACTTTGTTAAAAAAAAGCAAAAATTAAATCCTTAACTTTAGCCTTCTCTGGTTAATGTACTCTTCTTGTTTCTTTGCCCTAGTAGATAATATTTTTAACACAAACAGATGTAGATGGAATATATACCAAATGACAAATTTTCCAGGAAAACACACCTCTAAAAATTTATATTAAAAAATTATTTTAATTTTTTGTTTAAAAGTCATTTCGTCATTTCACTTAAATCTCATCCTCTCCCCTTAGTTTCCCACCCCCAGCTTGTGGAAGTTACTGTTTTGCCTTCTTTTGCCCTTTCTAGTTTGTCTGTTTGACAGCAGAGGTGTGTGTGTCAAGTTTTTCCATGCTCTTTTTTTGGATAAAACTCGAGTCCTAAAATTAGTCATAACACACAGATTTAAGGTTGGGTTTATTTGTAATGCACAAGCTTGCAGAATATTTTATGTAACTAAATAACACTGCTTGTTCACGGGAATTACTTTTGCTATCTTTCTGCAAACAAGTTGAGGTTAAAGGGAAAATTGAGGTACATAATATCTGCTAATTAAAATGCAGAGCTGATAAACTTAAATCAGTTCATTTGTTTCATTTTTTCCTTATTGCTGATATTACCTTCCAGTGAATGATCAACTCATTTCTAGCAATTAGTTTCTAGTGTACAACCTTGCCTTTTAAGGATTTATGAGGTGTTTTGTAGTTCTGAGCATCCTTACCTAGAGGTTAATAGGTAATCTAGAAGGAAAGGTGTCCCTTGACTTCAGAGCCTTTACATAAGACATTCAAGGCTGGAATCTTCATACTGCCTTGTTAGGTACCAGTGCCCCAAGTCTGTGGGAAGAGAGAGAAGAGGTTCAAGCAGCCAATTCAGCCTAGGAGAGATTTGCATCACCCTCTTCATCAGCCACATCAGGAACAGAAACTAAGGAGGGATTTTGCTCAGCCCATGCCCAGTTCAGTGGCATGGGTGAGTGCTGAGTCCTCATAATGATATTGGGTACTCTGCAAAACATGTTTTTCCCCAGAACTTTGCTTCTGCCTTGGTGGGTGGTTTATGTTGTCTCAGCACAGCCAGAGGAGTGCAGTTGCTCAGCATGTTACCTCTTTGGGGAGGCTCCTGGGTTGAATCATCTCCCACCCTTATTGCACAGAAGCACGTGGGGCAATGACCAATTCTGCTGAGAGCTGTAATTCCTTGTGCATATTGGTTTGCAGGGATGGAAGTTGGCTTGTTAATATCTCGAGTGCATTTAGAAAAACCCTCTTTATTATTCTCAAAACGAGACTTGAGACTGGAAGAGGCTGAAGGGTGTGCAAGAGTTGCTTTCTGGTGTGCAAGTGTGGGCTTGTAGAGCAGTGGTGGTGGGCTTTTGTTCTAACAGGTATATAGAATGGGATTTTTAAATACCAAAAGGATTCTTGAACAGGCACATTCAGATAATGAAGTTCCTCAAGGTGGAAAAACAAAGGTGGTTATGGATTGTGACTTAAAAGAAAGTTATCTTTGGGCTTAAGTTTCAACCTCTGCCTTGCTTTTGATGCCGAAGAACTGATGCACATTGCTGAGGAAAAAAATCTGTAGACCTTAAGCACTCTGCTCCTCAGTAGTTGAGCCAGTTGAGGTTGAATAAAATGCTCTGGGTTACTATAAATCTGTGCTAGACTCTCATGTCAAATGCACAGGCTTTATGTGGCAGCACCTGTATTTTAATCCATCCAAACTTTTTTTGAAACTTTTAATTCAGTTACGGGGTTTTTCATGGTAAATGTGATGGAAAATAATAATATTATGGTAAAATACTGGTTTTGAGGCACTACTTTGTATAGCTGTCTTTATCTAATTGCATCTAAGAGTAACAGAGGAATAAATTTCTCTGTCATTCCGGAAAGTCCCCTACAGGAAAAGAGAATTAACATATTATATGATACTCAGGATGGGGATTCAGCTTGTCCTAACTTCTGGGTGGGACTTGAGGATGGGTTTATAGGCCCCTAAATCTAGGTATCTAAAAGAAAATTCATAGGTCTTTGAAGCAGACTTCTGTAATTGCTCAGTTCAGTTTAGGCTCCAATGATTTATTAACTCCAATGATTCTTCCTTAGCTAAAATAGCAGCTTTGTCATCCAGGGCACCTAAAATGTAGTCCCTTGCTTTCAGCTTTCTGAATCAGGTGCTGAATCAAGTGCTTTTTGTTGAATATACATCTTCTAAAAGTTGTCATCTTGAGGGGTAGGAAGCTGCAGTAGGCAGATCTGCTATCCTGGAAAGCCTACTGTGATTTTCAGTAATTAGAAATGGGCTGGAAAGGAGACTTGATGTTCCAGCTAATAACACTGATTACTAGGATTCTGGATAGGCTTGCAGAAATGTCTAGTATAATACACTTTTTCTGATTTATTTGTTTTAGTAATGCTTTAGACCATATAGTCCATAGAGTCCTGATTATTTATTCTGTGAAAAAAATGCTTCCTTGGAGAACTTTTAAAGTGCAGAGCTTTAATAAAGGTTTCTCACCTAGCATTGTGATGCAAAGGCAGTAGAAACTTATAAACTGTCTTGGGGTTTGGTGGCTTTTGATTTTTTTTTTGTTTTGTTTTATTTTGTTGTTGTTGTTTGGTTTTTTAAATTTTATTCTATTACCTCCATTTGAATTGACTCTTTTCCAAGGTAAATAATCTTTGTCAACATTCTTCTATATTCTCACTTATTCTTGCTGTTCTCCTGAATGTTATTCTGCATCATCATCATGTTTGGCACTCAGAGAAGCCCAAGTTACAGACATTTGGTATTTTATAAATTAATGCTCATTTTCTCCTTATGGATCCCAAGTCTTTCTGTGTTCTGCAGTGGCATAGTGTACATTTTTGTGTTCCCTATACTGATACTAAGATCCTTCTTCTTAGTATCTAAGATCCTTCTTCTTAATTTGGAGCTGTCTGTAATTCTTAAATATTTAAATATTTAAATATTTAATCTTGTGCTTCTGTGGTGTGTATTTCTTTGTTTTTACTAACACTGAAATTTTTCAAGTCACTGTACTCTCTACCTAATACATTCCTTGGCTCACTTTGAAGTGCCTTGGAGATCAAGAGGGGGAACTAAGTAATCAAAAATTTGTGCTGTCTGCAAATATTCCTGTATTGCTACTTTACGCTTCTCTTTCAGTTTAAGAATCATACCACAGAATTTTGTTGGAGAATAATAAACTGCTTATTATCTATTAATATTTTTTCATATTAAAAAGTCTCTTTATTCTTTTTTACTTTTTTTACATTCCTTAGCTTTTCATCTCATTGCGTGATGGTGAATGAAATAATTGGTCCTTTCAGTTCAATGACTGAATTAAACATGGTTATGGATCAGCCTGATGTTTTAACTTTTCTGAACAGAAGTACTTAATTTTGTTAAAATTAATCAATTAATTAATCCCTTTATGGGTTAATTTTTTAATGTATTTTTTCATATTATATTAAAAAAGACCCAAACAAAATATGAATGGCATTTCATTAAAGTTAGTTCCTGAATGTAGCTTTGTTACAGAAAATAAAAGTTTGGGGTTTTTTTCTCTGATTTTCTCTTTTTTTGGTCTGACATACCAATTCACTTGGACTGAAAAGAAGGGAATTTGGCTTAATATATAAAAATATATTAAATATATAAAAATACATAAAAATAAGCAACAACAACAAAATCTTTATGCAGTTGTCTATGGTTTTCTTAGTACTTTGTAAATTTGCATTGATTTTGAAAAAACAAAATATTTATATATGCTCATTTTCCTTGGATATATTATTTTTAGAAGATTAGGGGTTAGTGTATAGGTTAGTGAAACCAAATATTCTATTGGAGCAACTGTGCTTCAAGTGTGATTAAAATTTATATTGTCTTCTTCTAGTTTATATTGTTTTCTTACAGACCTTTGATTACCTTATTTCCTATCCATATTTCTGAATGTAGCATATCCTATGTCTTGCTTGGGGATGTAAAGTTGATTGGCAAATGACTTACGTGGAACCAGCTTAAAGGATAAAATAATTTTTTTCATCTTTGTATCCTCTTGTTTTCAATGGGAGGTGGCCCAGTTGTACTGGAATTCTTGTGATCTGTCAGGATTACAAGTTGAATATTGCAACCAGTCCTGAAAGGCATATTGCTTTTAGCACTTTATTTCAGTCCTGTTGCTTCTGACATCAGTCAGCTCTGTTCTCATCATGGAGATTAGCTGCTTCTAATTGATTTTAGAGAATTAACTTTTAATATTCATGCTGGCTTTGGGAGACAGAATGCATTGCGAGAGTTTTGCAGTATGTTTCAGAGATAGTGTTAGTTTCTCTAGACTTGGACATATTTGCTTCTTTCTTGCCACTGAGATTTTTTCAGAGTTGTTGTTGAGACTTTTCTTCAGGGACTGCAAAAACTTCAGGGAATGTGAGAACTGCTTAACCTTCCCCAAGCCACATCAGGAAGAAATAAGAGCCTTTTCCCAAGGAGTTTTAAAACTTTCATCTTTGGGTTTGGGCAGTCCATTCTGTCTTTTCAAATATTAGAGACAAAGAGAGATATTTCTAAAGCTGGGAATAATAATCCTAAAACTTTTTTTTTTTTTTAAATTTAAATAAGCTAACATCAGTTGAGTTTTATTACTGACTCTTGACTTGCCCAAAGTTTAGGCTCTTCAGTTTTGTTTGTGTGCAGAAAGCTTATGAATTCTAGTGGAGGTATTTCTCTGATGCTGTCCTGCATGATTATGAAATCCAATTTACTGCAGTTCCATCTCAGTGGACATCAGGAGATGGTTTCTTTACTGATAGCCTCAAGCCTCTTCTACCTCAGTCTGGTTGGTTTTTTTTGAAGGGCTGCTCACCTGAGGGTTACACAGGCCTTTTCTGGTCTTTTGGATGCTTTTCTTTCACTGTCTTTCTTACTTCTTTGGTTTGGTGAAATCATCTTGCTACTCCTCTGTTGGCAGGCTCCTAAGATCATGGGGTCAGCAACCACCCTCAAAGTTCCAAACTTGAGGTGGATTCCCTTGATTTCAGCTATTGCTAAGCAAACATTGCCTTTTTTGTAGCTTGGATTGATTAATCTTTCTGGTTTGTTCTGTAAGAATACTCTGGAGCACAGCTATCTGCAGGTTTTTTTCTTCGTAAAAATCTATTTTGAGTAAATGCTATATATAGTCTGTGTTGATATTCTCTTGAAGCGGACACTCTTGCTTGACTTCTCCCTTTAATAAACCGTGGGGACATGAAAGGAATGGGTTTATGTTTGGAAACATGTTTCTGTTTTTTATCCTTTAGATCTGCAATAATCTCCCAGATTTGTGTATGTTTTGAAATTTCCTGTGCATTCCAGTTGTGTGTTGTTGTTGCTTACAGTATATACTGTTGATGCTGGGAGTTCAGACACATTTGCAGAAGTCTGCTTTAAGTACTGTCCTCTGGTGGGCTGAATCCCAGTCTCAGAGGCATTGTATTTTAAATTTTGCCCTTGGGATTATCAGAAGGGTTAGTGCACAGCACTGTTTCAAGATGGGGTAATGGCATACCCAGACATTCCCCATGCCGTGTTGGTGATGTAGAACAGGGCTGACAGGTCCTGCAGTGACATCTGCAAAGGTGCTGGGGCATCTTCTTGTCTCCAGGAGGTAGAACATGGCTGGAAATGGCTCAAGTTCCTCTGCTGGCTTCACCAGCATGACTCAGCTTTGCACAAGTAGCTAACTCTTGGAATGGATTTAGGTTTTCCCTGGTTGTGAACTATCTGCTGTTTCATACAGATGGTTATTAACCTCTAAGTGATGAAGGCTTTTTGATGTTCCCAGTCTGAGCAACACCCAAACCGCAGAAAGAGAGGGGAAGTGCTTTGGATTCCATTTTGTTCAATTTTCTACTCAGGGTTGGGATTTTTTTTTAAATTATTATTCAAGCAGTTTAGAAGTAAGACAAAAACTGAAATAGCAAATTAATATGTTTAGGAAAAGAAAAATTAGACAAAACCAATTAGTGTGCACTTGTGATGCATTTAGGGTTTTTTCTTCCATTTAACACTTGCTCATTTCCCCTCCCTCTCCCCTGCCATCCTCTGACAGTGACAAAAAAAATGTAATGAAGCTGAGAGCTCTTTGGGTGGGGCTTCCAAATTCTAAGCTCTTTTTCTCTGACTTGATGCACTGTCCCTTTCCCTGCAGTGTCTGGAGATACTAAAGCTTTAAGCTTCATTATGAAAAAAGCAATAAAGCATTTCAGCTGTGATGCTAAAAATCCATAGATAGGTTGCTTGAGATCGATTTGTTACAAGAAAGATCAACACTTTTTCAGAGAGAAAAAAGGGGATACTTAAAAATGTGACCATTCAGGTCTATATTGTACATTTTGATTTTAGTTGCATTTGCCTGGAGCTTGTTATCCACACATTTCATGCTTGTCAGAAATTTTTCAAAAATAGCTTGTAGAAAATTTTCCTTTTTCACTGGTGAAGCATTTGGGATGTGTGGATAATAAGCACTGAGGATTGGCAGATTTCGTTTGCTACCTGCACTTTTACCCTTAACGTATTCTCTGATGTTTCTTTCCATTCATGCTTTAAAAGTGGTTAAAATACCTACACAAACCTCAGAAAGTATCCCTCACTGTAGTTCCTGTTTACCAAATAATTTTATAAATAAAGTCACTGGTATAAACTTTGAAAAAATTTCCTGTTTCTGGTGAACAAGGATCTCTGGCTTTAGGCAGCTGAATGATTTTTAAGAAGGAATCTGTTATTACAGACAGAAAAAAAAATTGTCCTTTGCTGGCTTATTTTGTATAAGTTTGCACTTAGTGCCATTGAATACATAACTACATGTTTTCCTTAAAGCAGAGAAGCCATCCCATCTGAGAGATGTGTAATGAGCAGATGAAACCAGAGCTAAGGCACAGCAGAGGGACGTTAACGTGCTTAACAAATCTTTATGTAAGGACTTTAAAGAAACATGCAGGCCTTGAACTATATATAGCAGTTTCCAGTTTACATTTTCAAGAATGATTTATTGGGTTTGCTGTATTTAAATGCTGATGTAAAATAAATTTCTAATTTTTCTGTCCAAATCCATGGAACTTTCCTACCCTGCTTCTTGTAACTATCTCTTTATAAAGTTATACTTCTGCAGGAATAATGTTTTTCTGTTAGCAGTTGGTTGACGTTGAATACATGAGGTCAGTTTGGGGAATTGGATTTCTGACAAAGCAACCTTTGCTGGATACTTTTGCAGTTCAAGGCTGGACATGGATGACTTGATTTACCTGGATTCTGTTTTCACAGAATCATGGAGTGATTTGGGGATTGGAAATGGCCTTTGAAGGTCATCTGGTCCACCCCCTTTGCTGAAGCAGGGTCACCTAGTCCAGGCTGCCCAGGACGATGGTGGCTTTTTAGTATCTCCAAGGGTGGAGACTTCACAAGTGCCTTGAGCAACTGCTGCCAGTGCTCAGTCACCCTAACTGTAAAACATTGTTTCCTGATATTCACAGAAAGCCTCCTCCATGTTTGTGCCCATTACTTCTTAATTTTTCACTGGGCACCACTGGAAAGAGCCTGGCTCTGTCCTCTTTCATTCTTCCTTTCAGGGATTTATATATGTAAGATGCACCTGAACCTTCTCCAGGCTAAACAACTGTAGGTTCCTCAGGCTCTCCTCACATACTCCAGTTCCTTCACTGGAATGTCTGCAGTATGTCCATGTCTCTCGTGTACTGAGCAGCCCAGAACTGGACACAGCGCTCCAGGTGAGGCCTCACCAGGGCTGAGTAGAGGGGCAGGTTCACTCCCTGGACCTGCAGCTTAGGATACCACTGTTTTGCCTGTTTTGCTGCCAGTGCATATAGCTGGCTTATGCTCCATTTGTTGTGCAACAGTACCCCAGGTCCTCTTCTGCCAAGTTGCTTTCCAGCTGGGTACACTGGTACACTGATGTTGATCTTCCCAGGTGCAGGACTTGGGACTCCTTGTTGAACTTAATGAGCTACTGCCAGCTCATTCTCTAGCCTGTTGAAGTCCCTCTGGATGGCAGTGTGACCCCTTGGGTGTATCAGCCGCTCCTTCTCAGTTTTCTGTCTTCAGTAAACCTGCAGAGGATATACTCTACCACATCATCCAGATCATTAATGAAGATGTTAAACAGGCCTGGACACAGTATTGTCCCATGAGATTCGCTGCTAATTACTGGCCTCCAGCCATGCTTAGTGCTGCTGATCACCACCCTTTGGGTCTGGCCATGTAATCAGTTTTCAGCACATCTCACAGTCTGCTCATTCAGCCTATACTTCATCAGCTTCTCTAGGAGGATCTTAAGGGATGGTGCTGAAAGCCTTACTGAAGATGGACAATATCCACCTTTCTCTCCTCATCTACCAGGCCAGTCGTTTCATCACAGGCTGATCAAACATGGCTTCCCCTTGGTGAATGAATCCATGCTAACTATTCCCAACTGTTTTCTTGTCCATCTGCCTGGTTGCAGTCTGGGATGCTCCTTTGTTTTTGCTCAGTGTGGTGTAAGATAAGCCACCTAAATTACCCAGGCTGGTTTCTACTGCAGGATGAAGTCCTTTTACCTTTTTCAATGATGTAAACATTTTTGTCCTGTCTTTTAGCTACGCTTACTTGTTTTGGTGTTGTACTGGTGCAGGAGATGCTGTGTGGGACCTTTTCCTCTTTTGAGTTTTTACTGTGGGAGCCAAAACCACACATTACATCAATATTTGTGAGCTTGGGAACAGTGAAATAGGAGAAGGCCAGGAAAAAGAGGGAAGCAACATTTTAGTGGAGAAGACAGAGCTAATTGTTCTGATTATAAATTCTGTATTGTACTCAGGCAAATATAATAACCATTTATTACCGACCTTGCTTTTAAGTCCTCCCCTGTCTGTGTAATTTATACTCTTGCCTGGCTTGACTTATCATGAAAAATAACAGTGACAATTCCCCATAAAGAACCAACTAACTATACCTTTGACAGTGTCAGTACTGTTATGATTTATTTAGTATGCAGAAACCAAGAAATTATGAATACTCTGGAAAGATATCCAGCTGTTAGCACTGTGATTTTTGCAGACAAGTTCTGAAAGGTATGGGAGCATCAATGACCCCAGCAGTCTACTTCCAGCATTGATGGAGGTGCATTCACCTGCCACACTCATGCAGACTCACCTGCACAAGGACAGGGGAATGAAGGGGCAGACAAAAAGCAAGGGAAGCAGAGCAGATTACGCTGGTATTTGCTTGTACTGACTCACCAACATCCATAAGGACAGAGAAGTTAGGAATCATTTAATGTTACACTCCTGCTCCAGGCATTGAATATGGTCCCTAAGAAGAGTGTTGGGATCTCTCTATCATCCTCTCTTCATTATTTCCAGAAAGATATTTTAAAACTATCTGTCCAGAGAACATTTCCTCACCCCTTTTGGATTCTAAGTGATATTTCTACATTAGTAATTTAATTCAAGATCAGCCATACAAAGTGCTATTAGTGTAATGCCTGATAATAGTTCAGAGTGGCAGAAGGTGCCTTAATACAAATATCATGTTGCAGGAAGCAGAGTGCTTTACAATAGCTGCTTTGTTGCTACTTAGATATAGAGCACTGTTCTCTTGATTAGCAAACACTGTATCTGCATTTTAAATTAGTAAAAGGAGCCAGAAATGTAACCATCAAACTTTGGGAACTGTATTTTCTTATGTATTGCTGATAGTAAAAAAATAGATTAAAAATCAGGCAATAGGCTTTAATCAAACTCTACGTGATTTTATTTTATAGATTGTATAAGTCTAAACTCACTGAGCTGAAGGCATACAGAATGTTCCTGGTTAGGTTATTCCCACTGAAAGAAGAAAGGACTTTCAAATTTATTCTGAATTTGATCACAATTTTATTTCCTTTCAAGATGTTAATCTTGTTCCTAATAAGTATTGTCTGAAAGAAAATTTGCAGTAGTGGCCCCAAACTTGACTGTAGAAATGTCATCCAAGTAGTTTCAAGATGTGTACGTACACATCTCATATATATGAGTATATATATCTTTTTAGAAGCCAACTTATCATAATGTTTGTGTGAAAATCTCAATTTAAGGCAAGACCTATGTGGTAGCAGAGTGAACAGTGATCTCTTGTTCTCTCCCTCATTCCCCACTTAAAAAAATTATTCTACTTTTCTGAACAGAACAGGAACATTATTACATTAATGGATAGTTTTACTTCCCATTCAGACATTCTTTATTTCCTGAGATTTTTTAGGGTTTGCGTTGATTGTCTTCAACTATTAAGACTGCATATGCTGAGTCTTTCCCAATGCCTACTGCATTAAAAGTGTTTTTTATTCCAACTACCTCAATTTTATTACTTTCCAATATACTGCAGTATCTGCTCTTGGTACATCTCTTCCAAAATCAGCAATGACTTCTTGGCTACTTGACAATGATGAAAATTTTCAAAGAAACATAGTCTTATTTATTTTTTAAGACCTTTTGACTGTCTTTATCTTTTGTGATTTGTCTCCTGCTTTGTCAGCATGTGAACTGTTGGCACCTGAGCTCCTTCAAGACTTAAGAGTTTTCCATTCTTATGTTACCTCAGTGGTCTTCCAGTGGTTCTGGTAACACTTCCTTTGCATTGTATTACGGAGCTTCTTCTTTCTTTCTTTTTTTCTTGTCTGTCAAGAGTTCAGCATATTCAGAGTGATATACAAATAGTAATATTTGGAGCAGTGAAGATCAAAAAGATAATATGTAATTGAAGAAAAGATGCTTACTTGGGTCAGTAGAAGAGAATATGCAGGACTCTGAATATGAATACCTGCAATGAGATAAGATTACTAGTTAAATTCAAATTTACATGGCAGGGAAATTGTTTTGAAATCAATTACATCCTTTTAATATTGATTATGTCAGTATAGAGATTCAGCTGACTTTAGTGAATGAACTTCAAACGTCCCACTTAGTCATAGCATCGTGTAAGCACTCAGAAGAAAGCATGCCATCTGAATAAATGCAAATAAGAATGTTTAGGAAGTCAATCTCAATTTAGGATAAACAAGGAAAGCTATACTGAGTTAGTGTAAAGCTCATAAAGCCATGTTGAATCAAGGTATAATAATAATAGTAGCAAATGCTAAAGAATGAAGTAGATATAGCAGAGCATATACAGTGATTCTTACCCTTGAGTCACTTCCCAACATTGATTCATTGTTGGGTTTTTGAGGAGCTGATAAACTGAAGATTTCAGATACTGTCTTTTATAGTATATGATGCATTTATTTGTGATGAATTTTTCAAATGCCTTTTTGGACATGTTTACTTTCCATCTCCTCAGCATCCTTTGGGATTACTTTTCAAGTCTAAAGAATGCCTTGCATTTAGGGAAAAACACTTTTTGTTGTTTGCTAACAGCTTCCTTGGTTCGTTGCGTTCTTATGTTACATGAAATATCTAAAAAGTAATGTGAGTACATTTTCTTCATGATTTTGTAGACTGAAATAGATGAGAAGCTAAATTTGCTTCTTAGTTCCTATTTTATTTGAAAAATTCCAAGCATTGTGGATACTTCTTGCATATAGTGCATTTTTGGTTTTTTTTATGTTACCAGGTGCCTTCTTGAAGTTTGCTGCAAATATGTAAATCAAAAAGAATATGTGGTTTAATTGTATTTACAAATATGTATGTCTTCCAACTTCCCACTTTATTTTTGTAGCACTCATAATAATTGATCCTATATTCATGTGACTGACAGTATCCTATTGAGTTTTTGGACTGTTGCAATGCTGTGAACTTTATTTTTTCCACTCTGATTTTAGTATGAAGCTGGAGTATATGAATTTCTGGTATGTTTACATGCACTGGTTAGCAGTGTTTGGTCATGTGATTCGATTGCCAATAAATGGGTGTGCAGTGCCTTTTGAGATTAAAGTGTTTGGTGTCCCACCTTGGTTATTTATAGCTACTGTTCTGGTCCTCTGTCATGCTTACCCCTCCCCTACCAAAACTTTGGATACCAAAGGGTGTCTCCATTGGCACTAGGTAACTAGGTGTGAACAACTGAACCAGGGCCTTAATTTTGATGGGGAAAGGGTGCAGGGATGCACAGTGCATTTCTGTGACCAGGAGTAGTATATATAAATATTACTTGAAAAAAATCAAGATTAGTCAGGACTTTTCAGCAATAAATGCAGCTGGTTTTGCTTAATAGCATTTCACAACATCTGGTTACTGGTTAGAATCAGTAATAACTATGGCAGAAGGATGGACATAATGTCCCGAGTCTTGGGTAGATTTATCATTATTTAATCTGTATTATAATTTCATACTATATAATAGAAAATAATCTGTGGCTTGTATTTGTCCAAATAAGATTTCTGTGTCTGCTGAAATCTGGAAATTTCAGCATAATGCTGATTGTTGTTAGAGCTAGGGTTATATTATGATTTAATGACATTTTTTGGCTTCATTGGATGACCTGGCCTAGAAAAGCATTTTGAAGTAATAAAGCGTCTGTTTGGCTCCAAACTAATGAGAGAAGCATTGCTCTTTGCATAAACTGTTCTTTAGGAAAAGTCATGGAGAGCTACTAATAAACCTTATTAAATAGCTTAAGCTAGATTGAAGGAAAGAGGAAACAAAGGAACTATTACCTTCCATGTGAAGTGAGTACATAAAAAAAAAAAAAAAAAAAAAGGCAAGCCCAAAGGGTTTCTGCCTCCCCTCCATGTGACTTGCAGCCTGCTGCACTTCAGTTACGTCGCCTCTGAGATATGTTAAAGTGCAGCTCAGTTTAATGAAGGAGTGGATAGGACAAATCAAGGCTAGAGACAATTTACGGGAGGGATTGGGTAAGTAAATGCAGCTGTAGATGAGTGTTTACTAATATTGTGCAAATGTTTTAATGTCTAGCTTGTAGCATTTAAAAGAGTACTCAGAATTACAATTTTTTGGTGGTCCTTTCTCTGTTTTATTTAAGTAATTTACAAGTGTTGGTGGTACGTACTATGCAATAGGTTAAAAATGCATAATACTGATATAGGATTTAATTTTATTTTTCAGACTTTCTACAACAAAACAAATAACTTTCCTTATTTTCTTGTACTTGTTTTAAATTCTTTGCCATGTAAGTAACTGCTTTGTCTATTTTAATGCAGTGCTTGAAATAATTTCAGTGGGAGTTAGCTGATATAATTTCTGCTGCCTTCCTGTTATTTTGATTATTTTTCTACTGTGTAGGGAGAGGGGAGAGCAGCTTGTACTCTGAACCTCCTTGGTACAGTATTTTCAGATTTCTAGACTCCAACTCCAGACCACTGAAAAATTCCCAGCATCAATTTGTTCCAGGAATGCATTCAATTGTCCTAGTAGGATATGATTTCAACTGCTTGCTTTAGTTCTCTGTGCCTTTTTATCAATATTTGTATGTGTTCTTATACTGAGTTGATACAGTTGGATGTAGAAAGTGCTGTTTTAAATTTTTGTGTGTATAAATTTGTGTAAATATATTATCAATATACAAGACAGTGAAATACCATGACAGCTTTTGTGGTTGTTTAATACTTCCAGGCTTTTGATTTGGATATGTTTTTGTCTCTATCAACTGGAATGGACCTTGCAGTTGCTATGATGCAGTTATGAAATAGGATTGCAGTCTCAGTCAATTAGTAATTTCCAGAATGGTTGTGTTAGCATTTCAGTGCCTGCCATTTGAGCATTTAAACCTCAGTGCATAGACAAAGAGCTGAGAAGGGGTAATGATCAATGTAGATTCCAGAGACCTGTACCAAAGCCTGATTTGAATCTTGGGAACTGCACAAGGAAAAGCGAACTCTTTTGTTGCTGGTAGTGCATTAAAGAAAATATTTTTAAGTGTTTAGTATCTTGCCTTGTAGAGCATGTCACCTTTTTGCATCATTTCACAGGGAAGAGTGCATTAAATATCATAGTCTATCATAATTTTTACTATCTGGATTAATCAGGATGTGTTATCTTTTTCAGATAATCACTCCATTTAGGAGGCTCATATTGTGTGCTGAGAACAGAAAAGAAATGGAGGACTGGATAAGCTCTCTGAAGTCTGTTCAGTCCAGAGAACACTATGAGGTAAGCTGACATCCCTCTTGGTGCAACCTAGCACCAACAGGTTTCTAGCGCAACAGATCAAGCTACAGGACACAGAACTGGAGTATTCACCCTCCTAAGTGTGAAAAGTGTGTCTAATGTCAGAGTGAAGCTTCAAATTAAGAACCTCACTAGCAAAATGAGAGCTTATTATCACACTTTGGTTTAGAATTTTGGAGGGGGATCAGGCTAAATACCCTTTGGAAAATCCTTTTGGTGAACATTTCACTGTCGTCCCCTGTAATATGGAACGGTGCGTAATGTCAGTCACTGTAGCTGTGTTCTGTACTTGCAAATTTGTCTTAACTTCTCCTTTACTAGACCGCACAGTTTAATGTGGAACATTTCTCAGGGATGCATAACTGGTACGCCTGCTCCCACGCCCGACCTACCTTCTGTAATGTGTGCAGAGAGAGCCTCTCTGGAGTCACTTCTCACGGCCTGTCTTGTGAAGGTAAAATAGTGCTTGCTTCCCCTTGGTCGTCATGCTATGTGTGTAGACAGATGGCTGCAAGTTCAGTATGAGAATGATCCTGAAAATAATGAGTAACAAAAGAGCCTGAAGGGAGAAATCTCTACACAAGAGTGATTCTCCTCCAGGCAGAGGCACTGCTAATGATCTGCCTCACCTTCCTGTTGCTCCAGGTGCCTTTTTCAATAGACCACTTCTTTTGAAATGCAGCAACCAGTTTGGAGTGTTCAGGGTGGAGAGTTTGCAAGAAAAGATAGGATTGCACATCAAACGTGGAACAAAATACTCCTACTGGTTTGCAGAATCGTCATTTCTCAGGAAAAAAAATCACTATGGTATTTTCTGCCCCAAATCTAAAAAAATTCTTTATATTGAGCAAAGTGTTATGACCTTTCCCCTCCAATTCTTGTTTGCTCTATTGCTGCTGCCACCTGATCCTGCAGTACACACTGATTTACTGCTTTAAAAATCCTCTCATGCTGTGAGGGAGTAGAGGTGTAGATGGCTGCATTTGATGGTTCAGTGGGAGAAATCCACCACAAAGAAAAGGGAGTGTGGCTAAGACTTCAGCATTTAGCTAGAAATGATATTTAATGAACAAATAATATGCCTGAAACACCTTATTTATTTTTTTTCCTGCAAGTTCTGTGGAAAAGTGGTAACAGGTCTGCTTGTGTTAGAAGCCAGCAGAAAATAAAGCATCAGTGTGACCTTATGAGATAAATGAAAGGTAGAGATATTTAATTGCTAAAATAGCTGATTGCCCAGAAAAGAGTTACAGTTACACCATTTATAATTTGATTTCTTTGGATGTATGTAACCCGACTGCAAATGCATTTCTGTTATTGATGCTATTATAATAGTTGAGGATAATAATATGTATTAAGGAAATCTTACAAAGGAAACATTAACCCACTGTCCTGAATTGTCCATGCTTTTAATGTAGCTAATGGTGCAGTTGCCAAGGAACAGGACAAACCCGTTTTGTAGAAATTAGAAGTAGCGTGGTTACTTCCAGCTTCTCTGGTGTATATTTTCCACTGTGTGTAAGTCCTTTGGACAGTTTAAAGGCAATTATGGTATTCTCAATGTCTGATATTGGCAGATGGAAGTATCATGTGCTTAACTAAAATGCAGTTTTATTGCCTCTGTGTACAAATACAGTTATATTTACTCAGACAAAGGAAAGGAACAACTTTCATAAAGAATTTATCCATTCCTAAGTTAATATTATAGCTATTTTTAAAGACTGTTTAGCAAGAATTACTACTGTAAGGTTATCAGTGTTAATGTCTGTAGTTCACCATTTTATGTTTTTTTCAGTGTCTAATTTTGCATCTAAGTATGTTTTTAATATACAGGGTGTTGACATTAACTTTACATTAGGGAAGTTCCCATAATTTCCAGATATGGAGTTTGTCACCTTTCTGTATAATTTACGACAAACTGATGCTATATTTATTCACTTTTCTGATGTCAGTTTTTACAAATAGCTTGTGAAAGTGATTTGGATTTCCTTTCACTGTTCCATATTTCATAATTGTGTATGACCTGGAATATTTTATATGTAGATACTGTGGCATTCTTTTGTCTATTAATAAGTTTACCGTCTCTTACTTCTTAGCTCCTATTTTATATCTATTTTCTTCTTTTTATATAAAATAGGATCTGTAGTTATATATCTAATCTAAATAATTTGGCATTTACTTTTACTCTAATATTTTATACTTTCTCTGCAATTATGTATATATGTTAATACCAATCATCCTTAATTTCATCTAAAAATTGCATTTTTGTTTGATACTTGCTTCTGCTATGTGCACTTCAAATGCATTAAATCATCTATTTTTTCTTTAGTTGTATTAGCAGTCTATATGGTTTGAGAGGACAATCTGGGGAGTTTGGAGTCTTAAAAATCCCCAGACTTGTTCTGTGCTGCTTTTCCCCATTACATAATTTAAAGAAAACTCTTTAAATATTCATGCCTGGCTTCTCAAACCTCCAGCACTGCTTTATACTGGGAATCCATTTATATCTATACTTAATTCAATTATTTGAGTGGTCATTGATCCCAGGCTACTCTATTATGCCTTGTATTGAAAAGCATGAGAGGCTGTTTCAAGAGATAATTGAGTTCTTCCTCCTGTTAGTGGTTTGGGTTACTGGCACACCAAGTTGTCTTGAAAGTAGCTTAGAGTCTTTGGGATCTGATTCTTGGCTCTTAACTATAGGTAGAAAAGATACCCCAATGCCGATATCTTGCAGCTATTGATAGTTTAGTTGTCCTGTAATATTTTATTCTCTAAAAATTGCCACTTTCCAGCAGCCCTGCACAACTGGTTTTTTAAGTCTGACCACAAATCAAGCCACAGCTCTTTTGGAGATGATGGGTGACTTTTTTTCTTCAGGGCACCTTCTATCTCAGCAGCCTTTGGCAAAGGTTGGCTGAATTAATTGCAGGCCACCCTGAAGATACTCTAAGTCTTGTGGAAGCCAGTGTAGAAAAAGATGGTAGGTTAATGCTTTTGGTAGGTAAAAGACTAGTGTGAACTTGCACCTTTTTAGAAATCAAAGATTTGATATGTATATAAATCTGAAGATGCAAGTTATAAAAAAACTAAGCTTCATTCTCAACAAAAAATTGACTTCTAAAAAAAATTAATCAGACTCTCCTTTGAGATGCAATGGTGTTCTTCCCACAGGTTCTTACTTTTGTGTCTTCTCAAAAGATAATCTACTTTTCTAATGTTGTCTGTGTTGTGTTGCTCTAGCTAAAGGACTGATCTCTGCAGTGTTCATCCAGTCTTTACTAGACAGAGTAATTATGATCTCTGTGCCTTGCTTTAGAAAATATTCCAAACTAGCTGAATCAAGAAAGGGTTTTGGTTTTTATGCTCCTCAGAGTTTAGCTTCAATATAGAATGTTTAGGCAAAGAAGCTTAAAGAGTGATATATTCATTCATTCATATCTATCGTTATCTACAGAAAGTCTTCCAGAGCTCTGTAACCTCAGTTACTCTGTATCAATACTACATTTCTATCTAAGTAATTTCCAGTGGAACACTGCCTTCATGATTATTCTCAGAAATTTATTTTTTGATGTAGCATTTTGTTTATCATGACAGAATCTTGATTGTTGAATAATATCAAGTATAGCTAATAAGTGGGAGAAACCTCTCTTAAACTGCATTCTCCTGTGACAAATCACACAAGCAATATTGTAAGAACACTTTAG
Source organism: Cettia cetti (assembly GCA_013401135.1). NCBI lineage: Eukaryota > Metazoa > Chordata > Aves > Passeriformes > Sylviidae > Cettia > Cettia cetti. The sequence continues at coordinate 65,721 of VZUI01000320.1, read as the reverse complement.
GATGATGAAGTCAATCAGTAAGAAAATACTAGAATTAAATTGCCTCTGCAAATGCACTTTGTGCACTTTGTCTTTTTCCATTATGATTGTGGGGTTTTGCCCACAAACCCCTGTTGCTCTTACCCATTGCCTAGGGAATTTTATGAGCACTACTTGCACAGTCATTGTCTCTGATACTTTTGCCACATTTTCTGCACAGTCTGGAGAGTGAATAGTAAATGAAGCAGCAAGAAAGAGAAGGGATATTTTTCTTAAAGAATGAAGGAATAGTAGAAAACTGTTCTGTGACTTTATATCACATGTACCCTTCTGTGATGCTGGGGAAAACATTTAAGTAAAATTTTTGATCAAATCAGTAGTTGCGCATTGTTTATAACCTGCAGCCTGTATCACAGAAATGCTCTTTTCTATTACTGCAAAAATCAGTTGAAGCTGTTCTGACATCCCTGATGCTTTGAAGATAAACAGTATTGAAAAAAGTCTTAATTGTTGTAGTAGTACTACTGAGCATAACAACAACAGTAATAATACTACTAATAATTTTAAAAGGCAGGAAGAAATTAATATTGATGGCTAAAAAGCAGTATTACATTAGCTTTTGTCAGTAAGGCAAATACCTGTCGAAAATTATGAAGCAGAGTATGGCACAACCCCGTACTTATCGAGAACGTGCAGTGACTGAGGGTCCTGTTCTCCAAAAGTGTGTGGTCATACAACCAACCACTGCACACCTGCATTCAGATACTGTATTGCAATGTTAAGTTTCCTGAGGAACTTAACTTTTCTCATATTTTAGCTTTCATTGGCGAAGTAATGGCAGTGGATGTCTAGCCACATGTCTGCATGTTTTCCAAAAGATTTCAGATATCAGACTGTTTCATGAATGGGATTCAGTGTAATCTGAGACAAAAGAAGTTAGGTCATAGTGGTAACTAATACTGAGGTTTGATTTAAAATTTTTCTTTCTTTGCTTGCAAGTTACATGTGTCTTAAGGTTATTGTTGTTGGTAATATTTAATGTACAGACTAACATAAATTGTTGTTTCATGTTTCAACTGTGGTTGCAGGGGAGTGACTGAAAGAGTCTGATCCGAGATTTGGTTGGTAGGCTATTTACGGTACTTACAAAGCAAACATTACCTGGCACTTGCCATCTTTAGAGTGGCTTGCTGCAACTCTTCAGAACCCAGGATTGATTTTGTCCCTTGCCTTGTTGAGAAAGAAGCTGAACACAGGGTTCCTAAGATCAAGTTCAATCATAGCTCAGTAGGGTTTGAACATTCTATTACTTTGTGATTTGTAATTTTCTGTTCCACCTCATCCTTGGTTTCTTGTATTTTGATCTGTGTGGCAAAGCAAGTACTTATCATTTACGAGTAGGGAGCTGAATTCAGTGGCATATCTTCTTTGAAAAATTCAAATGGTGAAAACTGCTCATGGTCCATCACTTGAAAATACAGCCTTTATTTCTGTGCTTCTGTTACAGCTGGCTTCATTAGATGCTTGGAATGAGCTTAGGTTGGCAAACACACAATGTGATGCTGAGCTGTTTAGAAAAAGGAGTCTACCCTGTTAGTTGACAGTTATGGGATATTTGCATGCTTTGAGTCTGTGTTGGTCTTGCTTCAACAGGTCCATGCCCTTCTTGGACTGGGGGCCACTGACCTATTTGAGTAAGTCCATGGAGATGATCAGGGGGCTGGAGCACCTCTCCAGTGAGGAAAGGCTGAGAGAGTTGGGATTGTTCAGCCTGGAAAAGAGAAGGCTTTGGCATAATGTAATTGCAGTCTTCCAGTTCCTGGAGGGAGCTTGCAAGAAAGATGCAGAGAAACTTTTTACAATAACATGTGGGGACAGCACAAGGGGAAATGGATTCAAACTGAGAGTAGGCTGAGATCAGATAGTAGGAAAAAGTGACAACGGTGAGACACTGGTTGCCCAGAGAGGTTGTGAACACTCCAGCCCTGGAAGTGTTCAAGGCCAGGCTGGATGGAGCTCTGAGCAACCTGGTCTAGTAAAAGATGTCCCAGCCCACAGCATGGGGGTTGGAACTAAATGATCTTTAAATGTCTCTTTCAACCTAAATAATTCTATGATTCCATGAATGCTGCTTTTTGAAATGACTGGGGGAGTTACTGTAAAAGCAATGAAACTTTGTTTTCTTTCATTCTCTTTCTTTCTAGAAAGAAAGCAAGAGTTGAGCACTTTCACACATCTCCTAGAACAGTGAGGTTTGCTCTCAAACTCAGATGTTCCTTACACAGTCTCAATTCACTTTTTAAATTGATCTGGCAATGGACCAGTGGAATTAAAATGGGAAATTTATTATTCACAAGACATTTTGTACCATGGCTTAATGTTTTTTAATGGTAGATAAGCGATGGGCCAAAGCCTTGATAATTTCCTGTCAAATATTTGTTTGAAAAGAGACTACTACTTCTGATCTGCTGGCTAGTTCTCATAAACCTTTAATGGTCATTGCCAAAATAATTTATATAATGCACTCTAAATAGAATTACATCATGCACTTCCAGTAGAAGAGATACCCACGGTTGGGTGCGTCAGCCTGTTTGGTCTGATATGGTATCATTAGCTAGGCATATTAATTGAGTTGATCAAAATTCAAATAGTTACTAGGTTGTCAGAATGTCTGCCTAACTACACACTTGTGCTGGGTATTCCAATTAGCAGACTTTTAATAAAGAGTGTAGTAAAAAGTAAGGTTCTTCCTGATTTGATAGAGGCTCTTGGAAAATTTTGTAATCCCCAGTATCCTGAATTAAAATATCACCATGTAAACCCTTCACTTTCTCATGTTCTGAGAAAAATAGGCCCAGTATGGTGCCCCAAAGGCATCTTTTGAGCAAAGAAACAGGGCTCCTGATTCAAAATACTTTTGTAAAACACTCTCCCATGACTTCCTGCAAATTTAAGTCAGATACCTGAGTCATGTTACTGAAGGAATGGAAAAGGCAAATCCATAGTTAAAGATATATTGTACCTTACATCTGAAAAAATTGGGACCTATGTGGATTTCAGGGCACACTTAGCATGGGCTAAGCTAAGCAGTTAAACCCAGTTTAGAGAGTTAAAGCTGGAGTGATTATGAACTGAATTTTTTTTCAGTTGTTTTGTGTCATGTGTGCAACACTAAGTGACATGTACTTGGCTATTTCATGGGATATCTGTGTTTAATTTTTTAAAAGGTGTGTATCACCGAAATACAGCAAATAACACAGGATATATATTTTTATCTGTGTCTTGTAGTGTGTAAGTTTAAAGCACATAAAAGATGTGCTGTCCGAGCAACAAATAACTGCAAATGGACTACATTAGCCTCAATTGGAAAAGACATCATTGAAGATGAAGATGGTGTAAGTACTATTCGTATTTACAGTATTTTCCAAAGCTGTTTCTTCTTCAGGGAAAAAAAAAAAGCCCAACCACAGAAATAGTGCCGTGCTACCCATTGAAGTTAATGGCAGATGGCTATTTTCCTGAACACTGTTCAAAGATTAACATGGTTTTTAGAACAAAAGTTGTATTCCTATCTCACAAGACAAGTCTAGCAACTGTGGGCACTAGATTGCAGATGTATTACTAAGTTTTAAAGGCCACATGGAGAAACTCTGCAGCTGGAGAATTGCTCCCAGAAGTTCTTACTGCTCTTAAGCAAAGATGATATTTTACAGGTACCATGCTATTTTGACAATCTATTTTTGTCCTCTTACCTGGAGCAGTTCTCCAGGAGGCCCGTTTGGAATTCACTGAATTGGGAAGGGTTTTTGGTGATGAAAGCAGAAATTTTAAAATTAACAGTAGAGATGACAAAAGCTTTTGGGAGGTTGATTGTGATAAATGGACTATTTTTACAAACACAGCTGTGTATGAACCAGTGGTGTGAAGCTTCTTCCTAGAAGGCTGGTACTAAGCTGAACACCTGTGTGTCCTGAGTTGCCCATGGTATTAATGGGACAAAGAGTGCACTGAGTAAAGTTTTGCACTGCATTTGGGACTGCTTTATAGAGCTGTGACTTAGCAGCCATGGTGAGTGGGTAAGTGAAGAGACAGAGGAATTCTGCTGTCCTGCCTATTCTTATGAATTTTAGGAGTTTTTAATTGGTATATGTCATGTAGTCAGCACAACCGAGTGGGAACATATTATATGACAGAGTCTCTGGACTTAACTGCCCCGTTGTGTTATGATGAGTTGCTACCATGAGTGAGACGAGTCTTCCTTCTTCAGGTGTCGTATTTTCTGCCTAGCATGTGGAACACCAGAGTAGTCCATTCATTGCTGTTGCCTTCTGAGCATCAGTGTCCCTTATCCTGGCTGACCAGCATACCTGCTTCTTTGAGGAAAGGGTACAGATGTGAGAAATAGTTAAATCCACCTATATTTGAGAGACAAAAGCCTTTAATTTCTCTTTCTGGGTATTTAACTCTAATGACTCCTTCTCCACAGATAGCTATGCCTCACCAGTGGTTGGAGGGAAACCTGCCCGTCAGTGCCAAATGCGCAGTCTGCGACAAGACTTGTGGCAGTGTTCTACGCCTGCAAGATTGGAAGTGCCTTTGGTGTAAAGCTATGGTAGGTGCACTGAACCACATCCAAACATCTTGCAGTTTGACAGCTTTATTGCTTGCCATTATTTTTGTTTTTTCATTTCACAGCCTGCTTTTGGATTAAGTAGGAGCAGGCAGCTTCTGAAAACTCAGGTCTCTCTAGCATTCAGAATTTCTGATGAGTGTCCTACTTGCACAGTTAATTTTTAATACACCCACAGATGCAGCTTTTCTTTAATAGGTGTTGTCATCCAGTGTGTTTTCTCTGCTTTCTTCTAGCTGCTAACTAAATGTTCAGGTGCCTGTTCCTTACGCCTAATAATCGTATGTTACTTTCTTGTATTTTTTATTGTAGCTATTGCTATATTAATATTTTAGTAATATGTTATATTAATATTTATTAATAGTAATGTAGTAACATGATTATTACTGCAAAATCTTGACTTTCTCTTCTTCAGGGCAATATGTAGGTTGGTGATTGAAATTCTCTAACTCACTACTGCTGTTTCTCCAATATATAGTTTTCTCTTAATTTTATCAACTTGTCTAAAAATACGGCTTTCTTATGCAAGCCAGCAGTTTATTTATTGTTGAAGCTTCTGGCATATTGTGGAGCTTCAAGGTTCTGTGTGTGAGCAGTAGGAAATGATTGGCATCTCCAGAGGTGACTTGAAATTTAGGTGAAATGCAGCCACCTCTCCATGTGCCTCTCTTTCCAAAACCTGTGGAAAAGACATTTACAATATGGAGTTTATGGGACCCAGCTTTGGGAGATGGGTCTGGCTTGGTAGGTGTGCCAGCTTTTATGCAGAAATGTCTTCAAGAACAGCCCCAGTGGACCAGGCTGGTCTATTGGCAGAGCTATTGTTTTGTCTGCTGCCACCAGCACAGATGCTGGGAGCTTCCGTCTTCCTTCCTTGTGGATGGGGGCAGGTGATTCCCTTGAAAGGATGATTCTTATCTGCTAGAGGGGTAGCTGAAGATGAAGTTCTCCAAAATAATGTTTTGTTGAATTAGTAAAAAGGTTCTGTGGTTGAACCTTTGGGGTTTTTTCCTAGTCTCACTCCTTTTCCCTCTACACCTAAATGTTATATATGAATCCATTTTTGTTACATAGATAACATAACATCAGTTGTATTTTCACCTCAAAATACTGCTGAAGGAAAATGCTTTTTTGTTTTCTTTTGTAGGTTCACACAGCCTGTAAAGATCTGTACCCTCGCAAATGTCCGCTTGGCCAATGTAAGGTATCGATCATCCCTCCAACAGCACTAAACAGTATAGACTCCGATGGTACGTAGTACTGTGGTGTGGTTCAGTGGTACCTCTGGACTTCCAGTCCCTCTTGAGATCCATGCAAATAAACAAGGCTAAAATCCTTCTGCTGAGCAGGTGAATGCAGTCTGCAAATTTAAAGAAAAGTAGAATTTTCTGCGTAGGTTTTTAGAGAATGAATTATTCAACTGTCACATTTTTTTAAAGTTGTCCCAGCAGAAATTTTCTTCCATTTTACTTATGACCCTTAGAAACATTTCAAGTGAATGAGCAGAGTCCTCAGGTGAAGTTGGGCTGATGCCTGCCTGGCATATGCCACTCCTTCTGTGACTTCTCAAATTTTGCATAGTTTTGCATTATTGAGAGATAAGCTAGCTGAACAGCTCATATGCAACAACTGCTTTACCAGGTTTAGAAAGGAATTGCTTCCGTAGCTTCTCTAATTTATTTTTTTTTAAATATAAGCAGTGTAAAAATCCTGCAGTGCACAGATAAAAACCCAGCAAATGCTCGAAACTCAGAGATGCTTTTTGGTGGTTTGGGATAGAGACACATCAACAATGGGAGACTGCACTTCAAGGCAGAGAGTGGACTTAAAAAAAATCTTAACTGCTTTAATTTTATAGTTTGTGTCAATGGCAAAGTAGACCAACAACTTGAATGCAATTCAATGAATTTTGTTACATGCAGTTAGTAAAAATGATTGTGTATGCTGTATATATTCACTCTATTTGCTTTGTGGTGTCTTAGACATTATGCTGTCATTCATTACTCATGCCAGGAAGATTGTTCAATATGTGAAATTAGTTTTCTTGGCATTTAAATTAATTAATCAAACCTTATTTGAAATCAGATATTATGATAATGTGGAATTAAATTAGCATCCCTTAATTAAATTTTTTATTTGTATCTTTAGTATTTTTTTAGTGATTGAAAACAACGTAATCATTTTAACACTGCTGGAGACAAATATCAAAACATATACATGTGATGTCTGATTTTGAAGTGTTGCTGGGGAACCATTACCTCCATGGACCCATCACTTTAGTGACATCAGTGTCCATTAGTGTTTCTGACTAAGGACTTTGTAGAGAGCCTGCTGTAATTAGTTAAGACCTGTGTCGTCTTTAATAAGCTTTGAATCACAGCTGAAGGTCTTCTGTTGTTCAGTGATTTTGTTATATTTAAGAGTATAACCTCAATCTGAAGAAAGGGCTCTTATGCAAAGTCTCACCTGGGAGGAGCTGACTACAAGTAACTTCTAAATCTGTTAGTGCTCTTAAAAAACTCATACGGGCATGAATGATTCAGTTCAACCCAGTAAAGCAAAATAAGACTGAAAACCAAACACTTGTAACTGAAATATATATTCGATAATGTGATAATAATCTGTGAAGATGAGATTTAAGAAGTATTCTAAAAGGTTAATAGCAGTTGAAAAACAATAAAACTATTGTCTTCAGGATTTTACTAAATCTAGGCACTGAAAATACCAGAAACAAACAAAGAAACAAAAAGAACTGGTAAATCTCATGCAATTATGTTTTCCTTGCAGGACTAATACTCAGTTTAGCCTTTACATTATGCATGATAAAATGTACTCCTTTTGTCCTTCATCCCTATCTTCCTCTTTCACATGATTTCTTTTTGTGTTGTTCTTATTAGGAAACCTTATTTATTTCATTCTTTCTAACTATGTTTACAGGTTTCTGGAAAGCTACATGCCCGCCATCCTGTGCCAGTCCTCTTTTAGTTTTTGTTAACTCAAAGAGTGGAGACAATCAGGGAGTAAAGTTTCTTCGTCGATTCAAACAATCGTTAAATCCAGCTCAGGTCTTCGATTTAATGAATGGAGGACCTCACTTAGGGTAATAACCTTGGAAATCTTGTGGAAACCTTGGAAAGAGCAAGCCTTTCCACGAGGGAATTAGGTGCAAAGTATAGTGTTGTGTTCCCTTTGTTTCTTGTTGCTGTAATTCTATCACCAATACCTACTCTGACTTCCTAATTAAAATCTAAGAGACAACAGAATTTCAAGATAAATTCCAGTGCCTGAAGGGGTTGTAGGATAATATTTTCCTTCTAGAAAAGCTCGAAAATTCAAAACCAAAAGTTCTTGGCTAGCTTTGATTTCTGTCAACTGGTAAGGCTCTAAACTGTTACAAATGTTACAGATGTGTTCCTGTAGCACAGGAACTTTGATTTTGCCTTTATGCACAATTGCCCAGGTGCTTTTCTTCCAATTCACATACATAATTCTGATATTCCTCTGACTTTTTTGTGTGTAGCTATGGAATAAAACTATTGTCTAAATGTGCTCTGTATATTTTAAAGTTCTGAACACAAATGTCAGCGGCGGGGGGTCTGCAGTGGGTAATGGACAAATACATGAAAAATTTTTCACCTCAAAAGTATATCCAAAATACGATTTATGCAACATATGCAAATACTCAAGAAAATCACCATCCCACAGACTTTGGAGCAAGAATACAATTAAAACCACTGGACATTTCTCCCCAAAATCTTAGAGTTGATTGTTGGTGAGATAGCAATGAGCTTTGCATAGTGGTGGCCACAATTTAAGCATCTTTGTGCATTTATGAAGATTAAATTTGTGCCCATATTTCTGTTGCCTAACTCAGTTCCACTCAGATATAGTGATATGGTTAAATGGCCAAATAGTATCAGTTTTAGCAACTAGAAGCACTAATTTTTGTACTCTTAAAAATACAGAATTATACTGAATGATAAAAAGTAGATGAAGCAAATTCATTAAAATTCAGTTCAAGAAGTGGACAGCAAATAATACAAATATAATGGATTACAGCTGTGGATTAGTATAATTAGTATTGTGTTATGGACACATCATATTAAGTCTTTGAGTTGTAATATTCTTTTCATTATAACCCTGATAATCTGAGCTGAATCTAAGTCACTTTTAGCTAGCATTTTGTACATGTAATTAAAATGACATATAACATTTGCCTTAATTGATTAGACAGTCTTTGGAAGGAGACAGTCTGAAAAATACATTTGTAAGTTCTCTTCCTTCATATAGCTCTACCATGGCTGAGGCGGATCACTTTGATTTTGCACAGAAATGGCAGTTCATGTTGCATGCTTCTAAGTACTTCTCCCAAACAGTTTCCAGGGAGAGGTCCCTAGCAGTTATTCCATCAGGTCGCACTGATGTCCTCTTTTTTTCTGGTTGGTCTAAAAAGCAGAGGTGCATTCTGTGACACACTGTATTTCTAGGGTTTTCTCCTTTTTCTCAGGGTAGGTTAAATTGCTCTGGTATCAACATTTTTTCCCCTTGAATATCCACTTCTTTTGTTCTGAATAGGTATGTGCCCATCGTATTCAAATGACATTTTTTTCTCTAGAAAAAATATAAATGCTTCAAAAATTTGTGATCTTGATATGTTGTTTTTTAGAAATGGTTCAGAAATGATACATATTCTGGAAAATAACATGCATTAAAAATAAATATCTTTGTTAGTGTTTTAAGAGTTTACATGTTCCAATTCTTTCTTCTTTTTTTTTGTTTTTGTTTTGTTTTGTTTTGGTTTTTTTTTTTTTTTTGTTTAATTCCCTGATGTTTTTACCTCTTGGCTGTTTCTTCACATCTCATTCCCGTTTCCTCTATGTCTCACCTCTCTGCATTTTCTGTCTTTCTTGTCCTCCTTTTCTGTATTGTCCTAGTGTTGCACTCTGGAGGTGTTAAAAGTCAGAGAGCAGGAGGAAGAGCAATGGGAAGCAAAAGCAGCATATGGCTTTAAGGATATGATATGAAATACTTGTATTATTTGTCTTATATTGTTGTGATCACCTTACATTTAAGAATTGCTCTCAATGGTCCTTACCTTTAGTTAGCCCCGTGCTGACAAAAGCCCACTCGTATTGTGGAGCACATCCTGTCATTGTGTCTTAAACCTCTTCTCGTGAAAAATCCCACTGGTGCATTATGCTCCTGGCTGAAGTGAGAAGCACGGAGCAGTTGCAATTTTATCACTTACTGCTTTTTTTTAATATTAATAAAATCAATAAAATCAGACTTATAAAATCCTGAAAACAATATCAAGGGATTTTTTTTAGAGAATAACTTGGCATGTTATTTATCAGAAATGTCAGTGTAAGTGGAATATACAGCGACAGATGGGCTGCAGATAGGTTAATTAAGTAGATGGTTGTATCCCCATACCCCACAACAATAAAAGGATCATAAAGATGCTGTGCACAATATTTTCTTGTAACAGTTGCTAATGAATGTCACTGCTCTCTTGCTAATGGCTGTAACTAGCTCTGCATTTTCTCTGCAGTTTGCGGTTATTTCAGAAATTTGACAACTTCAGGATTCTTGTGTGTGGTGGCGATGGAAGCGTGGGTTGGGTCTTGTCAGAAATTGATAAGCTCAGCTTGCACAAGCAGGCAAGTGTGCATATTTACTTTCCTTGCCTAGACTGACTAGGCTTAATTTTGTGTGCTTACCTTTTCTTTGACTTGGTTGTTTGTTGTATCTCCGTGTATGTTTAATGGAAGTTTTCACTGTTATAAACCAGGACGAATTGTAGCAGAATAGCACACTTTGACTTACAGGCTTTAGACATCAGCTATGAAATTAACATTTGTTGGTTGAAATAACAAACATTTGTAAACACTTGTATTTTCTTTCTAGTTTTCAATAGTAGATTTGTTCCTGTGTTGTGTTTCAGTGTCAGTTAGGAGTGTTACCCCTTGGTACTGGAAATGACCTTGCTCGTGTCCTTGGTTGGGGAGGATCCTGTGATGATGATACACAACTTCCTCAGATTTTGGAAAAACTAGAACGAGCCAGCACGAAAATGTTAGACAGGTAAACCTCAATGTGCCTATGCATCGCTTACCATGAGATTTAAACTGTATTTATTTGGGTTTCTGATGGACTAAAATCCATCTTGGACACTTGGTGTTCAGTGGGTTTATTTTTTGAGTGCAGGTCTTCATCATGAAGGAAGCTGCAGTTGTAATAGAGACAGCTCTTTAGCCTGCTTTTTAAACTAAAGAGTCAGAGGGATGAGTGGTTGATGGAACTGGGAAGTGTGCTGTCCAAACCTGTTCAAAAGTTGAGAGCTTATGGCATGGCTGAAGGAGCTGCATAACTGCCTGTTACAAGAAGCTGTGAGCATTAAGAAATTGTGTAGATTCAAAACTGATTTGAGCAATTTTATGGACTCCATGCATGCTTATCAAACACCATTAATGGTAGCATCTTTATTTAGATAACACCTGAGCTCTCTGTCCTTGGATGTAGGGAAAACTCATCTTGAGTGCTTTCACCCTTTCCTGAGGCATCAGCCGTTGACAAGATGCTGGAGTAATTGGATCCATGACTAATATTTCTGTTTGAGGCATTTTCTTAGTAAAAAAAATATTGAGATCTTCCCACTCCTTGTTTCATGTAATTTTTGTCCATAAAGAAGAGATCCTCATTAAAAAAAAAAAAACAAAAAAACAAACAGACATGATGATGGTCATGTTGTTCCAATGGAAGTCTAGCACTGCTTTTGAGAGTATTGCTTATGCTATTCCTTTCTCTCATGAGTGTTTCTTTCCTTGCTCTAGTTACAAACACTTGAATATCATCATAAGGGATTTTAGTTTAGGTTATTTTTAGGAAATAGAGAAAAAAGCCTTTATTTTAAGCTTTTCTGAAGACTACTTGATTGCTTTACAGCAAAGTATGTAGAGAAATGTTTGTCACTGATCTTCAGATTCTGAACCACTTGTAGATTAAATGATGTTTCCCTTTTTCTGTAGTGAAAAAATACTCTGTTTCTTTTTTTTTTTGGTCTAATTTCAGTAGACTTGCTCCCAAGGCCCATCTGCAGTGATTATTTGTTCTTTACAGCAGGCTTTGAAAGGTGTTGTTGCTATTAGTGGTTTCCTACTATCTATACTGTCAAGTGCTGTCCTGTACCAGACCAAAAAAAAAAAATAATAAAAAAAAAAAAATATATATGTCAAGGAAGGCACTTCATCATTTGCTTTGTTTTCATGCCTGCCTCCTCTAGTTGAGATGGAAAGCTTATGTCACCTTAAAGATTTTTCTTTAGGAAGATGTCTAGTCTCCTTTGACTTCTGCAGTATCATTGCAGAAATTCTTTTATAATGTGAAAGTTTTTTTTCCAGAAAACCTTTATTGCCTATATTGAATGTCCCATGATTTTTTCACAATTGAGACTGATAATCAAATCACTTAAAAATAATCTGAGCAATAACACAAATTATTACCTTTAATCTCAATTATTTCACCCATGTAGTTTACAACTACAATTAAGCTGCTTTTATTTTAATATACATAGCTATTCTGTGGTGTGACAATGAATTTTCTTTTTGTTAATATAGTAAAGAGAGTGTAAAAAGTCTGGAAACTTGTGATTCTTTCAGGTGGAGTATAATGTCATATGAACTGAAATTACCAGCAAAGCCATCTATTCTTCCTGTGACTGCAGAAGAGTCAGAGGAGTGCCAGGTGCACTTTTACTTTTGTTTTGTTGTTTCGTGTACTTAACTTGGAACTTCTGGGATGACAATAGCCATAATTGAAGCATTTGTGTGAAAAATAGATGTTTTGAGATCTGCTAACTGAACTGAATTAAGGACTTTTCTTGCTGTGTATCTGAAGTAAGTAAGGTTTCCAGTTTTATATTATTTGCCTTAGGAGGAATGAAGGTAAGGAGTCTCCAGCAAGGCTTTCTGAAAAATTTCTTCCTGAATATATATGTATATTTTAATATGTTTTAGAAAGTACATTTATATAGCATGTTAGACAAGAATGTAATCTAGTGTCATATTGTTATGTAATATAATACTATATATATTAGATAATTATTATATATGAATATAGATTATATATAATTTTTTATATAATAGTATAATTTAGTGGTATGTTACTGTATAATATATATACTATAATAATGTACATAAATATTTAAGATCCTTTTTTTCATATATAAAAGCAAATATCTGCTATGTTGAGTTTGGATTAAGCATTGGAAAAAAGCCTCCAGCATTTTGAAGGCAAGGGTTGTATTCCTAAAGAAGCATTTTATAGCTTGTGTTTGATCAGGTCACATCACCCAACTTTCTCTTTGTTCTTTGAGAGAGCTCAAAATCCTGAGCATCATCAAAGAAAAGCTTGGTCTGTCTTCCAGACTAGATTTGTGCTTGTACTAGCTGATGAAGTTTCAAGTTTGAGAGAGGGAGATGCTTTAATCAAATTAATTGGCATGAAAATTCTGACTGAAAAGGAGAAAATAATATATTCCCAAGAAAGTTAATGCATATCAACTGAAGCTCAAAAGTACTTGAGAAGCCATAATTAATCAGCAGTCTCTTGAACAATTTAATAATTCAGGCTCTTTTAATTGGCAAGGAGGTTATGACCTTTGATGGATTGCTGGATATAGAGATGCCAAAAGACTGGGATTTTAAGGGGGTTGCTTTGCACACAGTTCTGCTTCTGGTGTCAGCAATGCAGATCAAGGCTTTACCTCCCCTAATTTTTCAAGACAGTTAAAATTTTCAAGTGTGTCTTCATCATCATTTTGTTCTAGTTATTTCTGGCTTTGAAATTTTTTTTAGCCCCTTCTGAAAATGGAAGGAACTGCTTGCTCATGTGAAACTTCTTTTTTAGAAAATGTATTCTGTAGGCTATATTACCTGTCATTACTTGAGTTGGACAAAACCATTTGCCTCTGAGTACCCTGTTAAATCTCTATTTTAATTGGGCTTTTTACATTTTTTATTGAGTTAGATTATTTCAGAAAAATAATAATTAATCTTATAGAAGGTGTTGGATTATGCCACAGTTTTAAAAGCAAATTGAAGTATATATTTGAATTTTTCTTTTACCTCTTCCTTCCTTCCTCCTGCAGTTTCAGGAGACTAATTCCACTTGATTTCCAGAAATCTTGTACTGATGTTTGAAAAACAGCAATTAATTATTTATGTTTGTTTTCTCCATTGAAATGAAAACTGATTCAATGTCAGTGTCCTACAATGAAGGCTGGGTTTTAGGAGAAAAAACTGAAGTGGTGTATCTGCCTTTCTGGTGTATCAAAATCAAAGATGCTCAGACATCTCAAGAGATTCTTAAAGGAAGCTGTCAGAACTGCATTTATTTTTAGCTTTGGATTTGGAATTTTGTTAGAATTTTCTTTTAAAATTGAGGTCTGGATCCAGAGCTATTTTGAGGTAGGATATTTTGAGGATTCATTTTTGATCCAGTCCAGTTATTTTCCTGAGTATTTTGTAATTTGTATTTTTTAATGTTCTTGTAAAGACTAAGCCCTAAATGGTTTGCTCCTTGAGGATTGGTTTTGATAACATTGTACCAGTTTGGCAGCCTTTATCTGTTGTGGTTCTTGGGAAGTGAGAGCTCACCTGACAGTAAAGTGAAAATTCCAGATTATAAGTGCAAACTAGGTTTATTCTTATTCTTATTAAACAATTTGTTTGAGGATAGCTTTGCTGATTTTAGAAGTAAAATATTAGATATTAGGTATTAGATATTATATTATAATACTGTAGGTTGTTATATGTCAGAGAAGGTAAATTCTTTTCTGCCTCACAGATTGATTTTAGCCTAGAAATAACTTACTGTTCTCTCTACAGGAGGAAAAGAACTGTGGATCAAGTTCTCAGATGCAGTCTAATTCATTTTTGCATATTCAAAGTCTGGTATATAAAATACAGTATGCACATAGAATCTTCATTGCCAGACACTTGGCCTTGTATTAGATCAGAAATGGAAATCTTGCTATTTTTGAACTCACTACTTGCTGTTAAACTGTTGGAATGTGTGGAAATGGAAGTCTCTTTTCTCTATTTTCAGATATCTGCTTATGAGGATTCAGTTGCTGCTCATCTTGCAAAAATTCTCAATTCTGATCAGCATTCTGTTGTCATATCATCTGCCAAGTGAGTCAATCAGTTTTATGTACAATGTGGGGGACAAATTCCCTGTGTAACATCATCACCATAATAGCATTCTGTCTGATTTTCTTATGGATAGCCAACTGGCTTAGCTTAATATATCTTGATTTATATCTTTTAGAGTGGATGTTCTTTTCTGCAAAAATTTTAGATGGTACAGTTGTAATGGATGGCTTAATACTAAATAAAAAAAAAATTGCACAATATCTATATAAAATGATGTTAAATCATTCCAAATCAGTGCATTGCCTAAATATGAAACTTACTGTTACTAATGCAAAGATGTGATCTACTTCACACTGCATTTCTTCTGGCTATTTTTTGTAATGCATATGTTTAGAGGATAAACAATTTCACTAGTGTGAAGCAGAACTTTAGCTTAGGTAGCTTTTTTGTAGCACTGTCTATATCACTTTAATCAATATGATCTACGACATGAATGGGACTTTTTCCCTGAATGGAAACATTTTGAAATGAGAGAAATTTGGCAAATCATAGACATCATCTGAAATCAGAATGGTTCTGTATATGCCTTCTCTATGAAAAAACATCTTAAGTTTTGCAATATGCAAAAGACTAGTCATAGAATCTTTAAAAATACAACTGAATATCATGACATCTTTTTTTTTCTCATAAAAGCAAGTTAAAAAAATCATTTTTAAACTGTACATAGCACATATAGAAGATTAAACTGCAGGATATTATTAACTCCAGATTCTAAATTAATTCTGTACTTTGTTAAATCTGCTTAATTTCTGTAAGAAAAATGTCAACCAAGTGAACAGTACTAAGCAATTGTCCTCACCTCATTAGTAAGTTTGCTGTCTGTCTGCAGTGCGGGTAACAAGAACCAAGTCTTTTTCTGATTTACACAGTAAAATTTCATTGCAGCCACTGTAGGTTGCACAGATAAGCTTCAGGGTCGGTTGGAAAGCATGAGCTGTACAATGGATGTGTGTGGCCATATGCTTTCATCTAAGAAGTGCTCTCTTAAAGTTGGCAGATTTTCTCCAAAGCTCCAACTTTGCATAGGAATTTGCATGACTGTATTTGAAGTTACCAAAGTGAATGCAAGTTTGCTAAGTCCTCTCCTAGGGAAGGTGTACAAGCAAGGGAGTGGATAAAATCAAGCATGTTTATTTCAGAGAAGAGGCTGAGATACAATGTATCCCAAGGTTTAAGTGAAGCAGTTTTTATTTTAAAGCTTATCACTTCAATTTTGGAAGCTATGGAAAAGAGTGTCGTCTGATTTGCAAGTATGATCACGGAGTTCAGTTTCCAATAAGAATGATTTATAACAGTGTACATATAAATAAGTTGCCATAAGAATTTAATATTCAAAACATATCTATTTTATTTCATTTGATTTCTTCCCTCTCCTTTTTTTTATCTGAAGAATATTGTGTGAAACTGTAAAGGACTTTGTTGCCAAAATAGGGAAGACTTATGAAAAACCAATGGAAAATGCAGAGGAAGCTGATGCCATGGCCATTAAAGTAAGATTATGACTATGTTCAGGTTTAAAGTTGTTGGGTTCTTAAAGTTTATATAGCTCATCGATGTTTAATTTTCACATTGCTCTAGAATGCCCAGCTTGGCTTTCATTTTAACCAGTGACTTCAAAATTCTTCTCTTCTTATTGCATAGAGTTAATTATTTCCAACAATCTCTTTAAACTCTTTATACTTTCTTTCTTCATAAAGGATAAAGTTCATGGTAGCTTACATAGAGATAAAAGGGGTTTTTTTGCATTAGTTATACTTCTAGGGATTAAGTTAGCTACCAGAAAACAGTGGGATAATGAAGAGTATGCTGCGAGAATGAAGAGAAGACAGGCCACAATGTTAAAAATAGTGGTTTAAGCTGCATAATTCAGAGATCATGTTGCAAAAACATTGGGAAAAAAACCCCAAAACAACAGAAGGATTTGGTATGAGACACAAAATCTACATGAGCTGAAAAGAAGAGAAGAAAACAAAATCCTTGACAATCTCAGAGTCAGAAAATGTACTTGCTAAGTGGCAATTTGTGGTTCATGTTTCTATCCTGTGCACATTTTAGAAAATTAGTTTTTCTTTTTAACTGTTCCAAGACCAGGGAGTGTTTTCTTTCTCCTAGGCACAGAAAATCCTTTCTTTTCCTGTGTGCCTAGAGAGAACAATTACTTGGTGTTGGGGATAGGCATTTGAGAGCATCTGATTCTGGCTTGACCTGCTTGCTCTGTGACAACTCACTTGCTTAAATATACAGTTGAATTGTAAAAACAACCCCATGTATCTCAGTCTAACAGCTGATAGATACCTCTCACAACTGGGGTACTGAACACTCGTGCATGGGCAAACCTCTGGTGGTTTTCCATGCTGCAAGTCATTGGGAGAGGGGTAGGATGTGATCTGTGCAGTTATGGGGCAGGCTGAGTTTAGTGTTATTTGAATCCAGCTGTAGGGGGTTTGTATTATAATTGCACTAATCTGGTTGAGTGTCACAAGGTCTGCAAAAAGCCCATGCAGACCTACTCATAATCTGATATTCTGTAATGTTGAACCTTGGTTTGGATTTTACATAAGGAATTACATAGACACTAAAGACACCTACAGTTTCGAATAAAATCTGGTACCCTATTTCCTAAAAATATTTGCATGTTCACTGTTGGGGTTTTTTTGGTGGGTTTTTGTTTGTTTGTTTGTTTTTTTAATGTGTATGTCTTTTCCACTTTGTCTTAGTGCTCAGAGTTAAATGAAAAGCTGGACCTATTGCTCCAGGCTCTTCACACAGAAGCCCAGGCTGCTCCCATTCTCCCAGGCATTGCTCCCCCCATTGTGGAAGAAGAACCAGAGGAGTTCTCAAGTGAAGAATCCTTGTCTGAAAGTAAAGAGCAATTAGCAGAGTGTGTCTCAAAGTCTTCCCAGAAGCTCTTCAAACCAAAGGAACAGCTGATGCTCCGAGCAAACAGCTTGAAGAAGGCTGTGAGGCAGATCATTGAACAAGCAGAAAAAGGTGCACATCTGATCCAGACTGGTAGAATAGGATAATATAATGATGTTTGTTTGTTTGTCTAACTGGAACAGCAACATTCTGATCCAGACTGGTAGAATAGGATAATATAATGATGTTTGTTTGTTTGTCTAACTGGAATAAGTTTTCATTATAAAATTTGATTTCTATATTCTTACAAAGATAAAATTATGTGTTTATTACAAGCTGCAAAGAAAAGAATTGCAGCTTGTTTGAATGTTGATGACTCTGGAGGTATGGGTGCTTATGTATGTATGTGTGTGCACATATAATGTATGTATGTGCATAAAAGTGCATTTCTTTCAACTATTAGCCTCCACAAAATGAAGATTTCTGACAGCACATCTTTATCAACTGGTGAAGAATTGACTGACTCTTTCACTGAATTGACGATAGAACTCTTTTGTTGATGTTTTAAAACTGAAAGCTACAAAAGTGCTTATATTGATGTATCCAGGTTTTCTTTAGAGTCCTTGAAACTTTGTCTATTCTTTTAATAACAGTTGTGGATGAGCAGAATGCTCATAGTGAAGAGCAAGTGAACCAGTCTCCAGTAGAATACAGCAAAGAATTGGATGAATCCAAAGAAGAGGAAAAAGAGGAAGATACAAAAGAACTTGAGTCTCCATCAAGTGAGTAAATTAGGAATAAAATAGAAATATTCTATCTCCTTTTAGTTGTATTTGGAGCATAATTGGTTCCATAATTAAAAATACTAGCATCCTGTTTGACTGGAAACTACTCACAAATTCTAATACTTTTGAATAAATAAAAGTTAAGGGAGAAACGAGGGAAATAATAGATGAAGAGTCTTTTGGAATGTATTTACATAGCTGAGAAGGCACTTGTTGGGGAGAGAAGTGCCTGAATTTAATCCAGTTTTTTGCACTCACCTTTCTGTATGAACCTGAGCAAATACTAGAGCCTAGGTGATGGTGGCAATGGCATGTCTCAGTTGTAGACTGAGATTCTCAGGCTACATGGAAATTTTAGGAAAGCTGCTTCTTAGCAGTGGAAATTCCAGTCTTTTCCATATTATCAAAATGGACAGTGATGCTCTGCTGGTGAGGTCACAAGATGATCTGTCAGTCATAGAGAAACAGTGGTAGCTGGTAGGCAGCAAAGCCCATCCTCTTGATTCTTGGTGAGCAACTTCTTGGGGCAAAATGAGAAAAGTATTTTGGGATTCGCATCTCCTTTTTTCACCCTAACCCACACTAACATCCTCAAAAGTCGTCCGGGTGAGGCTCTGCTCTGAAGCTGGTGCCTGTGTCTGTAGCTCCTACTTTTGAAATAAGGCATTGAGCTGTTGGGGCTTCTGTTGACCCAGGATCTCATGTTTTCTCCTGAAACACATCAGGCTTTCTCCAGTGACTGTCTCTTCACTGATCCCTTTTATTTTCTCTTGGTTATAGGAGCCAATGCATGTTGGTTGTCCCTTTTCAATGGTAGCTCATAGGGGATGCTGGCCCTACAGATAACCCAATTCTACTGCTGTAACTTTATAACAAACATATACAGGTCAAGAAATTTATTGAACTCCATGTTTCTTGATGATTTTATTTCTGCATCTAATGGGGAGCTGTATTATTCTTACGTGTGTGGAATAGAGTGCATATTAATGCTGTCACTGGACAATAGATGTTTAGGGACAAAGCATGAAACATGAATTCAATTATCTGCACTGAAACATCAGTTTTACTCATTAAGGCTCTGTTGTTTTTATCAGAGCATTCACAGCAAAAGTTTATCTTTATTGCAGTTATTCCCATGAGTCTCATCTGTCAAATAAAGAGCAGCTGCTCTGCTGATTTTCCTATTTAATACAACTGCCTTGTTTGCTAGTACAGAGAGAACAGACTGTGTGAACAGTGTTGTGAATTTTTCAGGAGTATTATGAGAAATGAATGTTAATTTTGTTCTGGTATTATATTTTACCCTCCAAGGATCTTCCTGGTCATTTGAGGAAGGTGATGTTTTTCCATATGTTAATACCGTCATCTAAATATTTAATGACTCTTGTTAGATACCACTTGCTGGTTTTATTCCTTTTTATTTTTTGACATTATTGCAGTGTTTTGTCATGCATAGATACAAATCAAGATGTTGTACTGCTACCATGCGATGTTGTAGCATTTTATGCTAACTGCTATCGCTGTTATGCAGGTGTTAAAGTCAGAAGGAGCTGTTATTCCACTTAGTCAGTACTTTCATACAAAACAATCCAGAAAAATTCACCCACTTTTCTTTGTCCTGTGTATAATAATTTCTGTTTGGCTTCAGCAAGTCATCCAGTAAGGTGTGTAATCTTACTCTGGGGATACAAGAAAGTGAAGAATTTGCCATTCAATTTACAGTTCTATGTTAGATTATCATCACTTAAAAAAACCCCTTGAATGGGCAAATCCTGGCCTGAAGTAATGTGAAGACAATGTCTAAACCCTTGTTCTAGTTATTCTTTGTGTCTCAAGATTTTTCCACCCAACATTTTCTTTCCATTAGTGTCTTCATACAGTACACCCATGTTACTCTCAAGCTAAGTTATGATAGACAAGACCTGATTTGTCCCACTCCTGCCACGGAAAAGGATGCAGTCTATCCTTCCCACCACATTCCTGGTATTGTTTCCCTGCTGTTGTCTTGGTGCTAGTCCTACTAATTCTACTTTTGCTGGATTAGTTTTCATGTTTTGAGAGGGAAAATCAGATTATCTTGAAATAACTTAATTTTTTTTGTTCTGAGCTTCTTCAGATGGTCAAGTTTGAAGTTGTCCTAAGCTGAAGTAGTTTTAACATGTGAGATAATTTGGAGCAGAGATAGCCAAGAAGTATCTGTCTGTGACCATCTGTTGCGCAAGAGTTTTCTACATGCACATGGAAATGCTAAAACAAAGCATTTGGTAATACCCAAACTTTTTTCCATGGGGCACCAGTTTCTGGGTATGTCTGCTGGGGCTGAATTGAACAAAGATTAAATTCCCCAGGCTGAATCAGGCACTGGCATATTCTCTCAGGCTGCATGCAATGAGTTCTGCCAGGAAGGTCAGTTACAGCACCCAAGGTCAGCCCTCTGCAAAGCCGATCCTTCCTCATCTCCTCCAGGGGCAGCCAAAGGATAACTGGCCTCACTGAGCTACCAGTTATTTTTTGTGAATATCTTCTCTTACCCTTTGATTTTCTTCCCTTTCCTTTTCCTGAGCCTTAGTCAATAACAGTTACATCATCTACTAAACATTGATATCTGTCAAGGTTTTACTGATCCATCTTCCGGAGAATTTTAATAAATAAGTTAATTACTTGGGAAATTCCTGGTTTGTTTGCTTTCTGAGGTTTTTCTCTGAAAAAAGATGATGGAAAACTTAATTCTCCCCACAAGCTCTCTAAATGCAGAAGACAAAGGTGAACATGGCTTTTTCCCTTTCCTTGCAGTTTTCAGTTTGGCTGTAAATAAAGATGTCAGAGTGTTCTCTGATTTTTTTCAGAATCTGATGCAGGCATGCACCCGTTTTAGCTGCTTGAAGAAAATAGTGTAGGTGTTGATGAGATAGATATTCTAACGTACAGGCCATGTATCTACCTATATTAAAATTGTTATGAATTATAATATACTGTATAATATATGTATATTTATAAATAAACGTAGATGAAATTCAATTTTAGGTTTAATTATTTCAGTAATATGTTTATCAGAAGCTAACTGCAATGTTAAATATTATTGCATTTTAAGGTGGATATAATACATTTTATGAACATATTTACGTTTAATACATATAACAGTTTTGCTGATAGCTTGAAGTATAAGTTAGGAACTCGTCATGTTGAGTGCCACGTACACTTGCTCATTTTAATTTGTGTTTGTCACTTGATCTATTTCTGAGCTTTCTCACTGTATTTAGAAGAACTGTGGTGTGAGGGGGAAGGACTTTAGTCATGGAGTGGTAACAGACTAATGCTTTTGATGTATTTTCAGGGCTGTAAAAACTATGAATTGGTAATGTCATAATAGGTCTAATTATTGTTCTTACTTTTGTTTTTTCTGCACAGCTAAAACTGCACCAAGATCTCCTGATAGACGTACAAGCCGAGGTATCCATTCTCAGACAGGTTCTTTCTCTGCTCCAGCTTTGGCAGCAAGCAAGGAAAACCTCCCAGTACTTAACACGAGGATTATCTGCCCAGGTAATTATGATTTTGAAATCTATTGTTCCTACCCTATTTTAATATTGTTTTCCAATCTCCTGCCTGCTGTCAAATAATGACTTTTACTTCATGCCCTGAATTTTTTTGAACCAACATACACATCCTTGTGTTGTATTGTATAGGAGGAAATGCATAATAATGTAGAATATTTCTGATTGTTTGGCACAACACCAGAAGTAGCAGAAGTGTTGCATTTGATTCCGGAGGGTGAAAAGTAAAATTCAGGATCATAGAATTGAGGAGTGGTTTGGGTTGGAATAGAACTCTAAAGGTGATCTAGTACAGCCCTCTGTCATGGACATTGACATCTTTCACTAGATCAGGTTGCTCAGAAAAGCATTCAGCCTGACCTTGGACACTTCCAGTGGCAGGGCTTGTACAGCTTCTCTGGGCAGCCTCTTCCCATGTCTCATTACCCTCATCCCAAACGTTTTGTCCAATCTAAACCTAGAGTTTAAAACTACTGCCCTTTCTTCTTTCACTGCAGGTCCTGGTGAAGTCTCTTAATCTTTCTTAGAAGCCTGCTCTATATTTTACAAGGGCACAGTAAATTCTCCCAGGAGCCTTTTCCTCTCCAGTCTGAACAGCCTCGGCTCTCTCAGCCTGTCTCTGCAGTGCGGAGAGATGCTCCAGCCCTCTGATCATCTTTAGGGCCCTCTGTGGACTTGTTCCAGCAGGTCCATGTCCTTCTTATGTCAGGGAACCCAGAGCTGGATACAGCACTGCAAGTGGGGTCTCACCAGAGCAGAGCAGAGGGGCAGAATCCCCTTCCTCACCCTGCTGGCCATGCTGCTTTGGATGCAGGAGATGTTTGGCTTTCTGAGCCGCAAGCTCACATTGCCAGGTCACATCCAGTTTTTCATCCACAGGCAGCCCCAAATCCTTCCATCATTTATCCTAATCAATGGATTAGGATGAAGAGGCTGAGGGACAAAGCTGTTTAAAGTTCAACCCTCTGAGTAAGAACTGTCTGTGGATATCTCTCTGGAAGTGGATAACTGAAACCACACAAAGCTGCTCTGTAAAACAGTTGGAAAAAAAAAATCTGTTCTTACTCAAATGCAACTGAAAGATGAAAAAATATTTGTTCTGCTCCAAATGCAATTAATACTAGAGAGCACTAGTAAAACTCTGTTTAAATTAACTTTATTAGTATAGCTAAAACACGGTGGAACCAAACTTACATTTTTTCTTTAGGCAAATTTAAGTGAAAGCTGTTAGTATTTTGCTTTGTTTACATGCATTACAGAGCATTTTGTAGAGTGAAATTGATATTAGTCAAAGTAGGCATGTTGAGGCTGTGATCTTTCCACAAATTAAGTTAAACTGTAGCTCTGCCAGTTTTAAAAATGGTAAGAATATTCCTTATGTATGCTTCCAAAGGACAGGACAAAAAAAAAAATCACGGGCAGTTAGGAGATGAAGATTAAACTGAATGAAAAGCTCTAGCAGTCTTTTTGGATGTTAGTTCACCCATTTGGTTGCTATACCAGCCAGTGACTGTTGGCCTGAAACCCTAAATTTTCTTTACTTTTTTCTTTTTCAATGGTGGTACCTAAATAGAGCCACCACAACTTAGCATAACTGCCTTTCTGTCTAGGGGAACCAGAGAGCCGAAACGATAACCAGTTTTGGTAAAAATTGAGATAGAATCACTATCTTTCCCTGTACAGATTTAATGAATTTTGTTTCCTAGTATGTGGCTTATATTATATGTTTGTCTATTTATCAAATACAATTTTTTTTTATTATTTTCTTTCTGTTTTGTTTTGTTTTCTTTTCTTTCCTTTTCTTTTTTAATCAGGTTTAAGGGCTGGTCTAGCTGCTTCCATTGCAGGAAGTTCAATTATTAGCAAAATGTTGCTAGCAAACATCGATCCATTTGGTGCTACGCCGTTTATTGACCCGGATCCAGATTCCTTGTAAGAAATATTTTTTTTCTAAATGTACTGTTTTGCTTTCCTTAAGGGCATCCTTCTTACATTTTTGTGGTCTATTTTTTTGCATTATGGAGTTCTTGTTTGCCATCATTTGGCAGTAGACCTCAATGTCTAAAAAAAACCTGGATTGTTCTGGTTTATTTATGAGCAGTGATAATTTTTTTGCAGCAGCTGAAAATAAGGGGAGACATTTGCTTACTTACCCTTACTCACCTGGAGAAGGAGGACAGTAGTCTTTCAGAGTTGGGTTTTTCAGAGTTTACTCAGGAAGATTCAGAAGAAAGATCTCTTGAAGTATCTTAATTCATATTCTGTTCTGTGACCAATCACTGTGTTGATCAGAGATGTTTGCGTGTCCAGGTTCTGTACAAATGTATACCTGATTTTCTCTTTTCCTCTAACAGGGAGGGATATTCAGAAAAATGTGTCATGAACAATTACTTTGGAATTGGGTTAGATGCAAAAATTTCACTAGAATTTAATAACAAGCGAGAAGAGCACCCTGAAAAATGCAGGTAATTTAATTACTCTGTCAGTAACAGAGCCAAGATGTTTCCATTCTTTTCTTTTCCTCACCCCTTTATATGAATTTCTTATTTTTTTTCTCGAAATACAAGACACAATAATGTGCGTATGTCAATATGTGAATCTTGTTTTGCCTGCTTTCAGAAGTCGGACAAAAAACATGATGTGGTATGGAGTTCTTGGCACAAAAGAACTATTGCAGAGAACTTACAAGAATTTAGAACAAAAAGTTCAACTTGAGGTAAATTTTATTTATGGAGAGAGTTGCTGGCACAATGTGTAGTGAAGAATTAGTGCTTATTTTTGAAACCTGTTATTGTTCTTATGTTAATCCAAGCTGACCTCAAAGGGTCTGTGTGAAGATGTGCTGTGTAAAACTTGATTCTCCAAGTCTTGTTTTTGTGTTGTCAGTACTTTCAGATCACAATACACCCAGTATTATGTTTCTTGAAATTACTGCGTTGAAAAAAGATAATAAATTGTGTAGGTAGGATGTATTTCTAAATGTTCACTGTATCAAAAGACAGACCAGGTTTTAAAAGCAAGCACAGAAATGACCATAAAATAAAGAGAAGAAAAGAGATAAGGAGTCTTAATCCTTCAGGTTCAAGCTACTCATATAGGAAGAGCACGTAAATAGTAAAAAAATCCTGACTAAAGAGAGGAGATTCTGTATATGCATTACAAGAAACCTAGCTACACCAGTAGAGACTTTCTCTAGTAGTCACACAAAAACCCCAATATATTATTAAAGCAACAAGAATTTCCACGTCTAAACATAGTTATTTTTTGGCTTTTAAGTTCTAACATAAAATCTAAGTCTTACACATGGTACTGGGAACTTAAAGGAGATATAAATGATTCCCAAATGCAGAAAAAGACTATAGGATGGTTGCTGTTCCTTTCACCCAAAGAATATCTAAGGTGATTTTGACAGAGAACATACATAATCTATCTTTTTATTTCATGCTAACTATTTCATGTAGAAGTTTATGATATTTATATGAGAGTGACTTCTTAAGTTGAAAGAATTATTTTAGGTTACTGGAGCTCTTTCTCACTCTGAGATTTAGGAGGATTTTGTCTGGTAGCAGCAGATTGCTGTTGGCTAAGGATTGAAGTAATTATCAAGTAATTATGCAGTAGTTAGCAAATATAATGACAGGAGAGAATGTTATGTATACTGCACATACAATTTTGAATTGGATTCAAATAAAATGGAATAATACTGCTGACCTTTCCATAATTACTTTTTTAATATTCCTGTAGGTAAGTCAGCAAGTAAAAATTTCACATTTACTGTTGTCTTGCATAGCATTAGGTATATTACGCCTGTATATTCAGGCATTAGAAGCAGAATTCTACTGTAATACAAATGGCTGTGCAGCATCTATGAATATCACATCATATTTTGGATACTGTCACATCTTGATTAAAATGTTACATTCTGTCTTGCTGCTAAGATTAAATCAGAAAAAGAGAGCACTAAGCGAACTCTAGAAATAATTTGCATCTCTTTCTCCTCCTGATAAAGATGCTACAGATTTTGTTCTTATTTCTTTAGATTTTCTTTTTCATTTGTATAATTTTAAGATCCTTTTGTGGACTGTTGGTGTGCAGTCATCTAGCAATCTTCATTAAAGGCAGCTTGACCAGCAACTTCATGGTCCATAAAGTGACACCTGGGTCCAGCATTTACGACCTTGTGTTTCTAACTTGTATCAATTCCATGCCCGTGGCACTGCTGCAGGACTGCACTTTTGACTCCCACTGGAATGGTTTGAGATCATTGGGCTCCCCACTGCAGGCAGTTGTACTGCTGTAAGTCAAGAGTGATTTCACTGGTGTCTGTAAATTTACTCTTGGCCAAAAGTGAGATTGATGTCATCCCAGAATTGTGCTGAGCAGGACATGGAGTTGCTTATGTGTTTTGGGAGATAAAGTAGTGAGAAGGAAGGACTGAATGGTTGGACATAAGAGCGACCTCTTACCTGCAAAATCAACAACTCCCATCTACAGCCGGGGAACACCTGTGGGGTCAGTTGTAGATTTGTCTTTGCACTTTTGGGAGGAAAGTGAAGTTATTTTTGCAGGAAGTCAACAATACATGCAAACACTGACAGCTAACCACGTTTGTGACTATGCCAGAAATATTCTTGGGTATTCTTGACACAACCACCACCACCCCCCGCCCCCAGCTTAAAGGGATTTGACTAAATAACAAGTCCGTTGCAATTTTGAGAATGCTGATATAGGATGGAAGACTAGTTACTGAATGTATAAATGAATATATTTTTGTAGTGTCCTTGGCAATCTTACTGTGTGCACTCAGAGAGATTGGTTTTCTTACTGCAAAAAGATTTTTAATACTTGATGGACCATGGTCCAAGTGCATGAGAAATTTCATAACAAGGGATGTGAAAATGTTCCTTTCAAGACTCATGGAGTATTACTGGTATAGATGCTACAGCATGTGGATCTACATATTTTTCACCTCTTTTTCACCTCAATCTTAGCACAAGTTAGTGCTAAAATTGGAAAGAAGAGGTTTGTTTTAGAGGTGCTTCATTGCATGGAGGGAGTAGTCTTGTGCCAGACCTCTTAGTGACTCTGTCCTCCCCTGCCAGCTGTTGAAGCTTCATGTGCTAAAAATTACTCTTTACTGATTACTTTTATTGTATTATTTATGTACTGACAGTTCTTTTGTCCATTACAGTGTGATGGACAGTACATCCCCCTTCCAAGCCTGCAGGGCATAGCTGTGCTAAACATTCCCAGCTATGCTGGCGGGACTAATTTCTGGGGTGGAACCAAAGAAGATGATGTAAGTAGCATTAAAGAGACTTATCTTTCTGGGCAAAACCAGCAATAAATATAATGAACTGCTCTACTCACTTGATTTTAATAGTAGTAGCATATAGTTCGGATAACAGCTCTTATTTGAGGAGGCTGTTTCAGTTCAAACTGTATTGTCTTGCTGGCTTTTTAAATTGAAAGTATATTCCATTATTTTTTCCTGTCCATTATCTTCTGTCATGTCCATTCCAGCAAAATGTTCATAATAAAGCATAATGATTTCATTTTTTAAATGACTGTATGAGTATGTTTAGAAACTAATTTTATAAACAGAGGCACAGGTTGCTCTCTATAGTTTTACAGATGCCTGTAAATAAGGTTTCTCAAAGCATAGATTCCTCTGTTTGCTATAGTCTCATGAGCAAGGTAGACAGGATAATCTCTCAAAGTTTATACCTTAATTTTTCTCCTCTTCTTCAAACAGCTTTGTTGTGAGGGATGGTAATTCAGAAAATGAAGACTGATGCATTTAGTGACTGATAATTTAGTGGGGGTAATAAACTGGTTTTTGAATATTATTTTCAATGAACCTTTAAAACTCTTTAAGGTACCTTTCCCCCCTTCTTCCTTTCAACTCCTAAGAAACATTTCACCACATGGATCCCTACGTGCCTTACAACCTGGAACAGTGTTACTGCTGCTATCCGTTTCACTCACAGTGCACCAACTGTAATTACTAGCAGATTATCCTAATCTGCATGTCCTGATTTAGTTAGTGTGTGATGTTTGAATCACCTAAAACTGTCATTCCAAACTGGCTTGTGATTTTGATGTAGACAGTCCAGGACTTATTTGCCAAAAAGTTTTAGGTTCCTTGTGAGTAGTTATCCTTTCATTTTTAATACATACATACAAACATACCTATATATAAAACATACTTAATATGTAATAGCTTAATATAATATCTATTATATATAATTGAATATGTATATATGTATGTGTTTTATATATGTGTGTATATATATACACACATATATAAAAGTGAAAAAAGAAATTTAGACATGTTTTAGTGTCCTTTTCTTATTTTTGGTATATGTCAGAGGATGGAAATTCTGTTTATATTTGGCAATGGATATTTAAAGCTTTTATATATATTCCATGTTCATAGTTAGAACTTGATAGCTGCTCTAACATCTGCTCAGCCCCTGTTCAGGATTTTGTTTTTCTCCCTGGACTGCTTCAGTGAGAGAGAAGATCTGTCCCAGCTTTCATACTGGTACACAGCAAATATGTGTGTCCTAGAGCAGTTTTACTGATATTATTAGTCTTCTAGTGAGCAGATGTGCCAGCAGAGCAACATGTTTGTTCTGGACAAAGTTAATAGCATAATTCACTGCTTTAGTGCAGTCTTGAATGACTCTTCATCAAGAGGTGCTGGTGGTGGTCTAACGTGCTGCTGGTTCTGCTAGTCTGGACAAATGAAACACGTTACCTTGACAGCTCTGACTATTGCTGAAACATTAGCAGTGAGCCAAGCAGGGCATCTGCACCCTGACTGGCTTGAGCACGGCTTGTTGAGGCATGTTATTTTGGTGTCCAGAAGACAGGCTGCAAACATGACCTGCAACAGGAAAGGAGTCAATTTGAATGTTGATCCACAGAGATTGGTTTGCCTTTAAAAGAGAAAAAAAAGAGAAGAGTGGAGAGACAGCAGAAGACCATGTTGAGTTTTTCCTGTCCTTTTGCTGAAATTGCAACACAAAATAAATGAAATTTTACAACTACTTTTTCTTAACACTTGCCAGAACTAGACCTGTAAATGTCAGTTACTGGATCAAGAATTCTCCACACTTTTCTCATGGAACAGCAGAATCACCATCTTGGCTCTTTTGAAGATGTTCATATATTCCTGTGGAAAATGGAAAAAATTCCATGGAAACTGAGGAAAAAAAATCAGATGGAGAAACTGGGATTTTCTCCAGTCTGGTCTCAGGTGTTCCTGATGCAGCTTACTCTGTCTGAGGTACCAACTGAGGGAGTCCAAGTACTGCTCAGAGAGGCGATCTCTCTACCCATTACTGGAGTGATTTCTCTTGCTGATTTTTCTCCCTCATTACTCCCTATTGCATATAAAGACGAAATGGCCAAGCCTCAAGTGACCTTAGCATAGTATCACCCACTAGACCCAGCTGAAGTCCAGCCTATGATCTGTCCTGTGGCTGAATTCCCCAGCAGCACACCAGGTGGCGAGACTTCCTGTGCTTTGTGTGACCATGTGGAAATTCAGTACCTTGGCTGCACAGGAGGACACTTGTTCCATACAGAAAAAATAATGGTGTGTATGTTCTGTGTATAATTGTCCACTGTTTACAGTGGACAATTATACACAGCAGAAACAAGATTGTCTCAGCATCAAGGCTGCGTTAAACAAAGCAGAGCATAGACTTGGATGTTGGTTTTCAGAGAATTCAGAATATAAACAGATAAGCACTTCTGAGAAGAAATGGAAAGCATTTATTTCTCTTACCTTCAAGAACCTCTTAGCTATTAAGTACATTAACCAAGCAGAGACTTCAACCGGCCTTTCATCTTGCCTTGAAAAACATTTTTTAATCTGCATACTGAAACATGCCATCCTTCCTTTATAAGGATATGCCTTGTCCTTCAGATATTTCAAACGGTTTCAGTGTTGCTCTTTTAAATGTTATTTGCCTATTGTCTGTGGTACCTTACTCCTATGACTTGGAAGAAACAGTGTAGTTATTCTACAGTAAAGAATTTAGAGCATTTAAATGTTGAAAACAATCTGTAGATGAGTTTGAGTTCCATTGCAATCTAAGCACTGGATTTGCCATCAAAAATGGAATACTTTCTTTTCCTCACAGATATTTGGAGCTCCATCATTCGATGATAAAATCTTAGAAGTTGTGGCTGTATTTGGCAGCATGCAGATGGCAGTGTCCAGAGTCATCAAACTGCAGCACCACAGAATAGCTCAGGTTTGTTGCTTACTTGCAAGCATGCAGGATGGTTGGCAGTAGTTTGGGATTCTGGCAAGTAGTGGGACTCTTGATGACCACCACCCTATACATTAATAAAGCACTGACATTGTTTTGCTTTTAGTGGGTAGCGAATTGTCTTCAATGATGAATGAAGTATAGGAGAGCTTAATTCCTGAGACAGTTCTGGAGAGAAGCCACAGCTCCTCATGATCAACAGATTACAGGTGGCCTGTCAGTCTCACCAGTATTTATTGCCCTGTAAAATAACGTGTTTGTTCTTTTCCAGTGTCGGTCAGTAAAGATCACCATACTTGGTGATGAAGGGGTTCCAGTGCAAGTCGATGGAGAGGCATGGATCCAGCCCCCGGGAGTTATTAAGATCATACATAAAAACAGAGCTCAGATGCTAACACGAGACAGAGTATGTTGCAGAAAGAGCTACCATTTCTAGCATTGGTTTCTGTAATCATTTGTTTCAGTTAGAACATAAACAAAACACTACTTATAAAAAATGTTTTATAACTATTTATATAATTCATACAGTTACTTACAGTGATATGATTTCTATAATGAGTCAGATAGAGAATTCTTATTTTGTATAAGTGGCAAAGCTTTGTTAACTTTTTTTTATTAGTGCTATTCCTATATTCTTATTAATATATAGTAAGAATGGTCAACATTTTATCTATTCCTCCCTTCCTCCCTCCCCTTCTACTGCTACTTTCTTTTTCTCTAGGTGTGTTATACCAGTCACATACTGGAAATTTTAGCATGGTTGCATAAATAGCAAAGTTCTATACTGTCCATTCTCCAGAATAGCTTTCTGCAGATTTCTCTCTCTGTCCTACCAATTCTCCCTCTCCCAGTCTCAGACAGGACAGACGCAAGTACAACCTAGTCACAGAGCCTCTGGAGAGTTCATGCTTGTCTAGGACTATTGTGTGAAAGGTACAACTGCCCCTCAGTTCTCCATCTGCTACTGGATCCTGAATTTAGGGTGGAGTTAAGGTGGAATTTGAACTCTTATTTTAGTATATTTGGTTTTTCCTTCTCAATTTTTAATGTTTGAATTCTGTATCATTGTTGAATTTCAATCTTGCTATCCACACAAAATGTGCTTGCGTTAGAGAATCACAAAAATCTAGAATTATTTAGGTTGGAAAATACGTCTAAGACCATTGAGTCCAACCATTATCACTATCTTTGTGTTTTTATTGGTTTGGAAGACACACTTTGAAGCTCATGGGGAGGAGACAGAGTACAAGCTTTCAAAAGCTACTTACTCTCTATACTAAGTTACAAACACTCTAGGTGTAAAATTAGTATTTGATCAGGTAGTATTATTTATATAAAATTAAATCAAGCACTTGTGCATTTGTATTTGTTAAATTGATTTTAACTAAAATAATACCTAGTATTTAAAATAAATATCAAATTCTTGTAAAATGTAAAATTATATTTTTTAGTGAGTAAGAATACTCCCAAGTGCTGTGAAGTGAATGTATGATTCATTTTGATTAGGCCTTTGAAAACACCCTGAAGTCTTGGGAGGACAAACAGAAGTATGATTCCTGCAAGCCTGTCATTCGATCCCCCTTGTACCCTCAGCAAGCTGTCGAGTTGGCTACAGAGGAAGAAGTTGCACAGATCCAGTTGTGCTCACAAGCTGCAGAAGAACTTATTACCAGGTACAGTAAAATTAATAAGTTGGATTGGCAACCTAGACACCAAGACTGAATTATTTATCTAAATTCATACAGAGACTTGTAAGTGTACATTTTCCGTGGCTTTTGATTAAAGTTTTATTGCCACTATATCAGTTGGTTTTTCTAATTTAAGATTTTTATTTTATTTTTAAGGCTCAACTTCTTGTTGTGTCCTTTTCCTATTTATTTTTAATTTTATTTTTTTGTTTCTATGTTGGTTTTTTCTTGTAAAAACCAACTTTATAAAGTAGCAACAGAAATGGAAAACTGGAAAACTTTGCAAAAGGTGAAGCTTCTCTTTTTAAGACAAAGCAAAAAGATAATTGGAAATTATTGGAAAAAACCCATAGAAGTCAACTCTAGAAGTCAGCAGGATGGACACTTCAGTCATTCATGTGGGCTGAGAGAAAGAAATTATATTTTTTTTTAAATCAGAACTTTTAAATCAGAATTTTATAAAGCTGCTATTCATTTTATCATAACAACTAATTATCATTAGCATCAAAATCACCAATAATATAAGAAAGGAAGGGCTACATACTCTCTTTATACTGCAGTCATAAACAAATAGTTTAGTTTATCAATTACCCAAAGTGAAGTTTAGCCAAGAAATTTTAAAAACTTTACTGTTCTAGAGATAGTGTGGAGGTTGTAGTTACAGCTGGACCTCCCATAATCTTAAATGATTGCAGCCAATTTTCATATCACATCTGATATGCCTTGTGAAATAGATGTAGGAGTTTTTAAGATAATTTCAAGTTAGTTATTGCAATATGCTAGAGTTTTCTTCTGTAGTTTACTTGAATTAATAGGATCTACATTTTTTGGTCCATTTTTTTTGTATAGCATTAGCGTTCTAAGAAAAATAAACGTATCTCAGTATTTAGTGGCATCATAAATAATCTGTGTGATGGATAAAATTTCTATGAGGTGCTATATTGCTTGAAGAGATACTTGCATTTTAATTTTTGTTATAAAGTACTGTAATTTTCTAAGTGTTTTGTGAAACATGTTCTTGTGTATTTTCTCATCTGATGAAGTTGTGTACTCAAGAATTATTCTTTAAATAAAGAAATATTATTCTCCTTTTTAAATGTTTTTGTAGGATCTGTGAAGCAGCAAAAGTACATGGCCTCTTGGAGCAGGAGCTTGCTCATGCTGTTAATGCATGTTCACATGCATTAAATAAAGCCAACCCAAGGTTTCCTGAGGTAAAGAAGAACAGAGATTTATGTAAATAAGATATAAAATCTGGGTGCAGAGGCTTGTGGCATGGGGGCTTTATTGTACTGCCTGTCCCCATTTGAAAACAAGTTGGATGAGAAGGCAGAAGATGCAGTTTCTGCATCCTCCAGTGTCTGCCCCACCTGGTACCTTTCAGGCATATCCTCAGAGAGGGTGGAGGCATGACAAAGGCTGAACCAGAACTGTTGCTACATAAAGGTCAATTTCTGTGGATGCTTTCACAGAAATTTTCATGCTTAATTGCTATCCAGGTTCTATACAGAGAAGGCAAAGGGGCTGAGAGGAAATGAGTTTCCTGGTTTCTCTCTTCACATAAGATAATCTGTGTATTTTAAGAAATTGGACCCATAAATGATTAATTAGGTAGAGGCTGCCAATATCTAACCTAAATTGGCATGTTAGTAAATATGTTAATTGACCTTTGCTTCTTGAAGTATGGTTAGTAGCTTGCTTCTGTTGAGGGTAAGGTGAAAAATTGAAATCAAAAGTCATGTTAAATGAGAGTCACAACTTTTCTGCTGGCTTTTGTCATATGTGGATTGATATGGTGACTGTTCACCTGATCATCTTCAGGACTGTATTAATGTCATACTAAATTAAGTGGAGGAAAAGACAGTAAACAGATACTACATCTTTGGTTTCTATTCTCAGTGCTTAACAGGTTGTCAGTTTAGAGCTAAACTGATGTATTTCTCCTAGGAGAAGGCACTTAAGATCTATGCTGTAAGGTGAAAGTACTTATTCTCACTCTGACTTGAATAATTTCAAAGAATGTTCATCCTTCTTATTCCCCAGAGCCTTACCAGAAACACTGCCATGGAGATAGCTGTCAATGTGAAGGCCTTACACAACGAAACAGAATCTCTGCTAGTAGGAAGAGTTCCTTTGGTAAGGTCACAAAGCACATGGCTTTATTCCTTCATTCAGATCATCTGTGATTTGTTCTTTGCTGATTTTTGTAAATTGTTGCCAAAGTGAGGACACACTACAAGAAGTTCTGCAAGGTTGATAGGAGAAGATTACACTGCATTTGTGGTTGGATCAGAATGAGTTTTGAAATCTTCTCTTAGGTTGGCATCCATCTTGCCTCACTTCAGATAGCTAAGTCATTGCTTGGACTCTTTTGCTAATAGTCAGTGGAGAGAAATAGGTATCCTTGTGGGGCTGATTCGCACTGATCTGTCTTGGGTACCTATGTCAGAAAAAGATCATTTATCTTCTTGAGATGTAGTGTTTAACAGA
Source organism: Cettia cetti (assembly GCA_013401135.1). NCBI lineage: Eukaryota > Metazoa > Chordata > Aves > Passeriformes > Sylviidae > Cettia > Cettia cetti. The sequence goes on along the minus strand of VZUI01000320.1, from coordinate 31,234 downwards.
ACTTCTGGAGAACTATTATGTGTCCATCCTCAGAGTTTAAGGAGAGCCTGGGGTGAGAGCTATTTTGACTCATACAATCAGCTTCTACAGACCTAATCTGGGCAAGTAAATATCACTCTTGTTCTAATATTTGTCAGGAGTTATTTTACAATCTTTAACTGGTAAGTTTTCAGTTAACCCCTAATGGTACATCAAGACTTTGCATCTTCTTTGGCAAGTGTTTGTGCCTAAAATGTTGAAGATTTCTCAACAATTGCATCTGGATGTATAATTAGAAAATTTCTCTATTGACGTTGTGAAGAGAAGAAAGATGTCAGGTTTTCTATGCTGGTCCAATTTCATGTTAAGAAGATCCTCAGTAGGAGCAGCTACATTTTCTTTAGATTCATAACCAGATTTATTACCAACTTGTTTATTTAAGTGGTGCAATTAAAAATGGATATTGATGGGAATATTTTCATTTAGCTGAGTTAGGATATAAAACCTACTGCAGGTTCAAATACCTTTTTAAACAAGTGATAAATTGTGTAAGTCTGTTTTAGAGTAACCAAAAGTGAATATAGTCTAAAGGCTAATAATTGGTTAAGTTATAGAAATAGTCAAAGATTAGGTTCGCATGTTTTATTTAAGTGTTTTCAAATGGAAAGTTATTTTATTAGATTTTTTGCCCAAGAAAAGAGAAAAAATAGCTGCTGGGTTTTTTTCAAATTGCCATTGCTAATATTTCAGATTTAGCGGGGAATTAAAATAGAGATTTTTTTAAAAAAATTAAATTGTTTTACAAAAGTAATTAGAAGAAAACACTTAAGCCAGTGATGCGATAGTAGGACTGGTGAAATTTATGAAGACAGTTTGGAAATAATATGGAAACTTTCCCATTGAAACATAGCCTTTTCTGCAGCAGGTTGTGCTCTCATTGTGTTGTTGAACTGGGCCCTTGTTCAGACTCCAAAGCTTAATTTGATTAATTTTTCCCTTTCTGAATTTTTACATGTTGTACTTCTGCTTCTCATTATGGTTTTGCAAATGTCTTCATGAGGCTAGATCAGGCCCTTTTTTAATAAAAAGGCTGTTTGGAAGGCACCAAGATAATATTCCAGAGGTGTCCACTACGCTCATTTGACATCATGCTCGCTTAGAACAGTATTTCACAGACACAGTAACAAGGCACCCTGGTTGACCTTATTGTTATGCATTTTATAAATGCTGAAGTCGCCTGCATGTTGGTCCCTCATTCTATTAAAATAGAGAGAGATGAAGTGTATGATGTTGCTTGATGCATCAGCCACTCCCATCATAAACTGTTCTAAGGATCTTTCTCCTCTGACAATGACAGACATTCTTTCTTTCATATCTTTCTCTATTTTTTTGGCGTCTTCACTTCTCCCACATCCCTGTGATCAAAGCTCTTGAGAGCAGTAAACTCATGTCTTTGGTCCTTATACTACTTGATTTAACCCCAGCCAGCAACTCAACTAGGACACTTGGTAAGCTGCTTCTTTGGTTGCCGTTTACTGGCTATTGAGTTTTGCTGTTACAGCTCCTGAGGAAGAGAAATAAACTGCAAACAGACATAAAACAAGTCTGTGGTTCCTTCCAGCTCCTGTAAGAACTATGATTACCAAAGTTCATACAACAGTAGGAGCATTAAATCACAACAAATGGTAAAATACAATTTTCAGTGAAATGATAATAACATAGGACCACCGAATGATTTGAGGTGGATGTGACCTTAAAACATCTTCTAGTTCCAACTCCCCTGCCGTAAGCAGGGACATCTTCTATGAGGCCAGGCTGCTCAAGATGGGACAATGAAGCTGATTTGTAGAATCTCTCAGATTCATATGCCTAGAATACAATTTGGAGAAAAATTAAAAATACTATCTTTTGTCTAGATACTTTCCAAAGTATTCCAATGTTTCAATTTTTAAAATTTAAAGAGCATTTCTAGCCTGGAACAGAACACAGTTTTCAAATGCATTAAGGAAAAAGTATGACAGACTGTTTCATTTAAACTGAATAAAATTATCTAAATTCACTGAAATAAAATTTTTTCATATCAAAAATTTAAATAGAAAAGGAATTGAAAAATCCTTTATTTCTACTTCTTCATTCATAGTGTGAATTTTTATATTGGAAATAAGATTTTCCAACATGTTGTAGGAGGAGAATTTGCCCTGATTCTTTCTGTACCAGAATTATTATTTTGGATTTATTTCAGGAGCACCATCAGATGAGCATTTTTTTGTCCCCAAAGTGTTTTCCTCTGAGAATCAAGCAATTAGATAAGTTCTTGTTGAGAAAGACAATTCTTTGCTTCATTCTTTTATAGAAAATAAATGACTTGAGTAATTTCTCAGAAATGAAAACACAAGAAAAGTTTTAAGTTCTTCAAAGAAAAGAATCTCTTTCCCTGTGCTCCAAATTAACTGAGCTGTTCAAATGGACAAAAACCCCCCGATAATTCAAAAGAAAGATCAAAGTCTGTTTATGGCACTGAATTCTCTGAGCTTTAGTGTAGGAAATAACATGATAGCAAAGTGAGCTTATATTTCCAGTATCACTGTACTAGACAGTAAGATCTTACCAAAGATGGTCTTTCCTTTGAAAGATGGGAACATATGCAGACTACGGAAGCAAAGGAAAGGCATTTTCGTTAGGTAGGATAAATTAATGGGGTTTGTAATTTATCACCAAACTCCAACAATGTCAAAATCTTTTTCCAGCACTAGAGATCCAAAATTTTCTTACAATTCCATTTAAAAAATGCATTCACTAGGACATAACAGAATTAGACCTTTTCAGAAGGATATTCTGCACTGCTTTAGGTCTACTTCTACTTTAAAAAGAGAAAGAGATGTTCAGATTGCTTTATTAATGATTCCAAGCAACTTGGTCTAGGAGTCAACTTTTTACCTCAAAATGGTGTTTCAGCAATCCCAGATGAGCTCAAAGCATCTTTTCAAGGGATCAGCTGCCTGCCTTACCTCTTCCACATGGGTTCACTCACACAACAGCTGCAGAACAGTTTTCAGACTGGAGTTTTACTGGAAACAGGTATCTCTGCAGGGTTCTCAAAGTCTTAATAGAGCCAAATTCACATGTGTTGTCAAGTCCCAATGTTTTTACACAGCCATCACTTCCTTTTTCCCTTTGGCTTTTACTGATGTCCTTGTCTTTTTGTCTCCTGCCAGGGAGTTCTTTCCACCCTCAGTCAGCAGCAGTGCCTATTGTTCCCTGTCTCACCTATTTAGAATAGGTAGTGCAGGTATGATATCACCACTGGAAAACCTTCGCAAATGGAAATTTTCAGCAAGATCCATTTCTTCTTACTTGAACATGAGAGAGTGATCTACCATCTGAACACATTTGCAAAAAATAACTGAGGCTTATTACCATCTACTCAATTTTTTTACACTACTTTTCGTACAAAGATTTTTCAGCCGCTTGCTCTTCTCATCTGGTTTTCTCTCCCTTCTGCTGGTGGTTTCTGTTTCCAGTTTGTCCTTGTAGTGGTGCTATCAGATAACTCTGGCTCTGTAGTGAAGGAGTGTAGTGAAGTGATTGACAACTATGTCCAACTGGTCTGCACCATAAGTCTCAGCTGTCTCAGTCATCCCTTTGTGATTGGTACTATACTAAATGTAGTATTAGGGTAGTCTTGCACATCTCTGAAAGAAAGTCTAATTTTGGAGGATTATTTGTCTTCACCATTTGTTGACACTTACCATGAAGTAAGTACCATTAAAAGTTTAATCATCTGTTTGTGTGTGGTAATGAGATACTTAGATTTAAGTGTTAAATCTCATGAAGCTAAAAGTCCTATTTTTCTGGCCTGTTTATAAACAGCAGTTAGAAGCTCCCCATGAAGAACTGTTGTCTGATGCTTTGCACAGTGTGGAAATAGAGTTGAGAAAACTTGCTGAGATTCCTTGGCTTTATTATGTTTTTCAACCAAATGATGATGAGGTAAGTTTGATTAATACATTCTGATTTTAACTGAACGTAATTTTCTTTTGATAGGGAAAAGTAAATCACAATTTTTCATGATCTCTTGACACACTTACAGTAGTGATGCTGCATCATTTCTGTCTGCTGTGAACAACCTTCTAAGCTTAGTGCTTTTTTGGTGTTTTATTCTCTTTTGTGAATGTAAAGGTTTTGATTGTTAAATAAATAAATGAAACATATATATTTATGTTATGTTTAATAATTCAAACATATATAGAATTAAATCATGACATTATTATTGACAGAATTAAATTTAGGTCTTATTTTTTGGGATTAGCTATACATTACCATCACTGTTGTCTTCTCTTAATCAAAGGTAACGAAGCCTCTTTTCCCATGCAGGATCCCCCTCTGGATTATGCTAAAAGAAACAATAGAAGTACAGTGTTTCGTATAGTGCCAAAGTTTAAAAAAGAAAAAATTCAGAAGCATAAGACCAGCCCTCAGCCTGGTATGTGTTTTGAAATTGCAAGAAAAGTAGTAGCATTTGCAGTAAATGTGATTTTATGGGATTTTTTTGGTAAGAGGTGACATGGCTTGTCTAAGACTAAAGTCAAAGTGGAAAGCACCTGAGCTAACTGGCATCTTCATTAGGATAAATATTTCTTTCAGTGCATTTAGAAAGCATTCATTAGGACCCCAATACTCCCAAGTGAAGCAAAGAACTGCTGTGAAAATATTTTAAAAGTTTAGTCATGCAACAGGATCTGTGTCTTCGCTGGTGGTTACATTTGATTTACTCATAATCCTACAAGCCATGGGTAAACACACAGTTTCCCTGTGAATCTCCAATTCAGGTTTTTCAGGTTAATTTTAGGTGTGAAATAACTTTTATCACACTGGTTTTAATTAACCAGTTATTCTTAAATTTTGGGTGGGTTACACGTTCAGTGAGACAGATTAAACAAAAAATCATTATAGTCAATATTGATTTTTTGATTAGAAGTTGAACAAACTCCACCCTCCTCTCTTCCCATTTTTATTCATTATGTCCAGGACATAATCTGTGATTAGATGCTCCTAAAACTCTTTCTATGTCTTTATTTTTTAAATGAACAGTTGATCACAATCTGCCAAATCTTGCTGTTGTTGATCAGAGTTTAAGTTAGACATTAGATTTCTCTTCATTATAAAGTGAAGCAATCAGCATTGAATGAAACTGCAAAATTATAACAATAAGTAGCATAACTATTTTTTTAATATATGTGGTCTTAATGGGACTAATGTGGGCAACTAACCTTAGAGAACAATGTTTTACAGAGAGCTTCTTAATGGCCTGTGTAACACAGTAGCTTAAAGAATACTTTTCGCCTTAATTAAGAATACTAGAATCTGTTAATTAAAACTGGACTTGCTTGCCGCCATTGCTATATTTGAGGTATGGTTGCTATTTTAATTTTACATGTTAATTAGTTTTTGAAGGCTTCTCCTCTCCCTGGATGACTACTAATAAATTAATGGCATAAAGCAGAACAACATTAGACTTTGCGTCATGGATCCTAAGCTGGTTTAATGTGAATTTGTTGGGACATGAGATTTTAAAGGCTTTACTGAAGAAACTGGAGTAAAGCTGAAAGCATGGCTGCAAAGCAAAGAACCCCAACCTTGTTTAGATACTTTCTTGTGTTAACTGCTAACCTGTAACCTGCATGTAAAAAGGAAATTGTCAATTTTTGTGGAAAAGACACCTCTAACCTTTCCCTTTGCTAGCACGGCAATTCTACTCTGTTTTCCACTCTCTTTGGCCTAACCTTTGCTTGTGATGCATTTGAGCATGTAGAAATTAAGGGGGTTTTGCTCTTAACTTTGGTAGTTCAAAAATGGGGCACAGATGAAGTTGCTGCTTGGCTGGATCTGCTCAGTTTGGGAGAGTACAAAGAAATCTTCATCAGCCATGACATCCGAGGCTCTGAGCTTTTACATCTGGAAAGGCGAGATCTTAAGGTATTTCCTTTGTGCTACTTTTCTGCTATTGACCATTTTCTTTGACAAAACAAGAACCAACTTTTCTTCTTTCCCTGCACTTGTCATTGCTTGTAGCTTGGCTTACACTGTGCAAATATGCAATAAACTAATATGCGCTGTCCTTGGGCCTGACTTTCTGAAGTGCTGACTTGAACTCACAACCGAGAATATCTGTGTTATCCAAAATTTCTTTTTTTTTTTTTCCCCACTTTATGTAGAATGATAGTGTTGCAGTTTATGTCAGGAGGCATAGGAGAAGCACATTCAATATCTTATCGCTTGGTATCTGTGTAATATAATGTTTTCTTCAAGAGTTCACTGTTTCCATTAAATGTGATCAGTATGGATCAGTTGATGGTGGTCATAATAATTTTTAATCTATCTCCTGCGGGGGCTGATCTGCTCCACATGATTTATTGTGCACATATTGGATATAGTGGGTGTGAGAAAGATAAGCAGCTTAATAAATTGCAGTATTTGGCTTACATGGCGTTGGTGTTTGTGTATCAAAATAGGTTTTCTCATCAGTGACCGACCTCTGATTTTAGCTGAATAGATTTTTTAAAAAGTATTTTATTTTGACTCGAAAATTGTAAAACCTTTTTTGTTTTACAGGGAGAAACGTTATCCAGCAGTTTGAGACTGTTATTTGAGCTTCCTGGTCCTTTTCAGGAATGACTTAACTGCATCCATTATATGTAATAGCAGTTATATCTTTGGGGATTCATTAAATTACTTTTTCCAGGAACTCAGTAGTAATGAGTTCTTGGTAATGGGTTTTGCAATTGCCTTTAGCACGTAAGAGAGGAAATAGGATATTGTATAGATTGCAAACATTTACATTTAGAGTGCAAGTCATTGTTCTTGCCACAGTGAGTAGTCTCCAGATAGAGATAATATTTTCATACAAATGTGTTATTTTATGTGAAGTTATTTTTATGGTGTGAAACCTTGGTGTTATGAAGTAGTGCTTGCATTGCGTGACTGTTGCAGTAGAAAACAGCTGCTAAAAATAGCTGCGTTTGAGATAATCTGTTTGGCTCTTGTGTATTATTTTACTCCTTGGTATTAGATTGCCTAAGCTTCTTTCCATGGAAGTTGAATTCATTTCTTTCAGGATAGTTTCTGACAGGGAGGGACAGTTTCAGGATGGTCCCTCCCTGCAAAAGTTTAGAAATAGAAGATTGTGTAAGCAATCCACCACAGTGTTCCTGTGATGGAGGTTGCAAGTCCCTATTCTAAATGGGTGCTCAACAAACTTAAAATTCAACTGAGAAACTCCACATCACAAAATGCATATGTTTGCTAAAATGTTAAGAAAATGTAAAAAGTCCAAGTTGGAATAAATGATAGTGGGTAAGATCAGTGTTAAACTGGACATGGCTTCTGGCCATGCCTTACTTCTCATAAGTACCGATTTGACTGCATGCCCAGGGGGCTGGCACTTAAACCAAGTAAATATCTGCAGCAGGGTGATGATCAATCCGTTATTCCTGTTGCTAAGGCTCTTGCTGGTTCAGTGTAAATAAAATCCCATCACAAAGGTCTATGCTATGAAATATCTAAGGGCTTGTCTTAGAGGGCCTACAGAGAGCCTACTGTATCCTCTATCCAGTGCTGCCTGGAGACACACAGGTCGAGGAGTTGCTCTACACAGGCTGCCAAGGGCATGTCCTAAGCTTACCAAAATCTTCCTCCAGAATCGCCCCATGTGCTCATTAGCAGATGCTGAGAGCTTCGAAATCAGTGCTGTTCATAAGCTAGGCCAGGCTTTGGGCCAGGCACAGCTTGCACTCTGTAACAGCACTGAACTTCCATGGCAGAGTTTAGTGCTCATCCTGCTGGTTAGGGGACATGGTCTCTGCAGGGAGCCAATTAAGGATGGCTCAGGAGCCTGCAGTTTTCTGCCAGTGACCTGAATTGGTGTCAGGATGTATAATGTGGTACTTGGGACATGAGGAACACATCACAAGCTGCCCTGTGAATCTTTCCTCTCTTTGGCAATCGAGGTGTGCAGGTGAGCCTTCAGTGCTCTTTCAAGCTATAACCTGTCTACTGCCTCTCCTCCACTGCAAGGCTTGTGCTTCCCGACAAGCTAAAGGAGACCACCATTGATTCATGAGCTCCTAACTCACGAGCAATGCATTTACCTCTATTACCTTTCATGTCTGCTGCAGGAAAAATTGCTGCCTGTTTTAATTGAATCCTCTGAGCCCACCTTTCTTTCTGTGGTCAAAAGTAGAGATAAAAGGCAGTATGGGGAAGGATTTGATGAAACACTCTTCCTTTGCACACATCGCTGGAACAGATTGATATGCTAACAGAAGAATTGGGCACCTCTAATTATATTTCTGTGTAGCTTGTGGATCCCATTCTCAGGGAGCTCAGTGTGGCAACTGGCAAATGAAAATCAGAATACCTCTTTCCACCCAGTCCTTGCAGTAATGACCTTTTTCCTGCCTCTTATTCCTGATTTCATTTAGGGGGATCTTAGAAATTTGCACTCATATGATTTTTTCTTTTGATTGATGAATGCGTGGGTAATAAATTGTGAATTATTCTGCAGAAACTGTAGAAAGAAAGCTTGATGTGACTTTTCTTTTTTTAACCTTATTTTACAAGCACACTTACTGGAAACTAGACTGATTTTTCTGGAATAAATATTGGCATTCTTAGCATTGATAACCATGCATGCAACTTAGTCATAATCAGAATTGCAACAGATTTGATAGAACAAGGGGATGACTCCTCCTTAAAGATCCATAGCAATGTTGCTTCCCTTGGAGAAAGGCTTTCCAGGCCACAGATCAACTTGATAAGCAGTGCCAGTCAAACTAAGTCCGTGCTGAGGACTGTGACACTTCACCCCTGTGTTTTGCAGTAGCTTGTTATGAAAAAGTTCTTTTATGGAAAAAGTTTTGTAAGATTTGTTAGATTTCAAACATACTAAATGGCTTTTTACACTGGGGATGCAAGTAGGGTAGATTTCACATTTGGAAGACATTATTATTATGTAATTCTTATATAAATTGTTTGCTAGTGGTGCTACATTTAGCCAAAAAATGTCCAGGAAATGGCACACTGGTTAGGGAGAGCAGGAGGAGAAGTGAGTTCTAAGTTCTGTAGTTCTGAGCCCATATCTGGGAAAAAAGAAAGGCTGTTTTTTTTCTTTCGACTCTGGCTAGAGTTTCTTCTTCAAAACTGTGGTTTAGTCTAATTGAATTTTTGTTAACTAGATATCAATTAGATATGAACAGATTATGTAGAGGATTATGAAACCTATGCGTGCACAAATATGCAAAGTTATTTGAGGATCTTGTTCTTTGAAAGATGCATGATATGCTGATGTAGCAGGTCCTTTTAGTCTGAGATGAGAGAATTTCAGCAAACTTCTCTGCATGAGCAGTAAACTGAGAATACCAGGTAGCATCTAGTGTCTTGACTGTATAAATTCTAATTTCCAAACCAAACCCAAACCAATTTTATATATATAAATTATATATTATATGTGTATATATATAATATTATACATATAAATATATATGTATACCAAACAAAAAGCTATTATAAAAGTATAAAATGCTGAGTTGTTGGTTGTGGGTTTTTTCCCCCTGGAAGTGTAGCAGAAAGGGGTCCCCAGAATTTTTGATGAGGCTCTTGATCAGATGCTGTTCTGATATATATTACAGCAACTTCAGCTGGAACAGAAATAAACCCCAAATCTCTTGCCTCTGAATCAAAGGTGTTGTGAAATGGTTTACAAAGGTTGGTGGGAAAAGTGGCTGAGTTTTTTTGGAATTTCATAGTGTGTTTCTTTCTTCTGATTTTGAACTCTGGCAGCATCTCACTATATTGCTTATCCAACAGAAGTTCTACTCTTGAAAATATATTTGTTCTGAAGAATTTGTAAGTTCTTAACCTTTAAATTGTGTGGTTTATTGTGGTTTGGAAAGTATCCTTATGGGTTTTCCTTTAGTAGAATTTCCTACACATAGCAAGTAGGCAACTAGTTTCAGTAGTCATTTTTTTGTGGGTTTTTTTGATTCACTTGAGAATTAAGTTCAACATAAAAGGACAATATTACAGAAATGTAAAATTATAAATATTACAGTCCTTTTAGGATGAATGTGACTGCTACCTACATTAACTCTCTTAACTTAAAAATTAGTACTACATTTGTTTATAAGTGAGATGAGTATTAGCAAAAATAAAATATAAATTTATGTGAAAAATAAAATATAAATTTATGTGGAAAATCAGAAGGGATTTTTAGGTAGTTTATGAACAAGCACTTGCTTTGGGAACTTTTATGAACAAATGTTGAACTCCTTAATGCTGACACCTTTGTGCCAATGTCCTGTAAAGGATGACAGTCTATTAAGTGCTGATAGTTCTCAATTGAAGAAACAACCAAGTATTTTTCCTCTCTACCATAACCAGAATTCAGTCTTGACTCCCTGAAAAATTAAACCATCTGTTTAATCTTGGCTGTGCTACCTTTATAATAAAAAAATTAATTCATGCCCATTTTACCACCCCTTTCTTCCAAAATTAAATGCATGCTAACATTTCAAAGTTATATAGAATACAGATTTTCTGAGGTCTCTGTGGCTGTAGAAATGTAGAAATGTCTCTATGTAGAGTACATGCACAATGATATATATGGTTTCATTTTCCACTCTTCGTGAGAAAATTTTTTTCAAGCTGCCTAATTACATTCCCTTCTTTTTAATGTTTTTGTAATGGAAAAATCTTCCTATTGAAATGAAATTATTTCTATTTCAGAAAAATAGTGGAACTTCTCTGAGGTGGTTTTTTTGGTTATTTAACCACAATCTATTTATATAAGGTTTATTCTACAAATAACTAGTGTTTGACTCCGCTGATTGCTCAACACCACTAACACATGGATTTTAAAGACTTTTTCATAGCTGAGTTTTACAGATAAGGGAAGCAGATTTCCACCAAACTGAGCTGAAAATTCATTAGTGTGGCGGGAGATCATTAGCACAGCTGGGCATCCCATTCTGCTTCTCTGATCATTGGACCAACCAAAATTGAAAAAGGATGCTGTTAAAGCTATTACCAATACTGGAAGAAGTTTGCTACAAAAAATTCTTGTCTGTTGCATTCAGAGATGGGTCTGGAAACCAATAATAAAACATTTCAGCTGATGTGAGTGATTTAGTGGCTACAAGGAGATTTGTGCTTTTTACATTTCCTTTGGGATATGACTATCATGTTTCTGAGAATTTTTCTTCCAGCTCTCTAATCAGGAACATCCGTGCTAGGAGATGTAACCTTTTCGGAATGAAAAACAAATGCTCACTCTTTCTATTGCTCTCTAAAGGGAAGTTGTCCTACATGCCTGTAGCCATTACATCCACTTTCCCTTGAGAAACTGGGGATATGTGTGTTTGTTGATTAAAGGAGACAACATAGGGCCTCAGATCAAGTGACATTGCTGGACAGAAGTTCCAATCCATCACATCCTACCAAGCACATGATTGCTGCGTTAGAGAGGAGGGGGAGATTGTTCTCTATATTTTGCCAGAAATTGTGAAAGGTGTGTGTATTTTAGAAGTCAAGCCAAAGATGGTTTTGACATATTTTAAAGTGCCCTGGGTTGTCACTATTGCAGGTAAGTAATTTTTTGTCAGACAGAGAGGGATTCATTGTATGCCCTAAGCAGTCTTTCTGTAAAGCAACTTTTGCTAACTCTTCCTAGTTAGTGTTGATGCAGTGAGCACATTTCTAGACATCTGTTGCATGGATAGATGATAATCAGTGGGGTTTCCTTTTCCCTTTTTTAAAGTAAACATCCTTCTTTTTCTTCTTCTCTTTTTTTTTTCTTTTTCTATTTTTGATTTTTCTGTAGGATCTGGGGATAACGAAAGTGGGCCATATGAAGCGAATTCTCCAGGGAATTAAAGAGCTCAGCAAGAACACCCCTTTGTCTGAAGTGTAATTTTGCTGGTGCTTTTCTTAGAGAAGATAAAGTTGCTGGGGAAGCAAAGCTGTTGCAGGCACTTGGCTGTCCTCATAGTTTACTCCATGGAAGAATAAGCACTGGTGTTTGAACAGGCTAGCATCTCTGAATTCTTGTGTGGTGAAGAACTTGCAGCAAGAGTACAAAAGGATTTGTGCCAAAAGAAAAAGGAAAAGGTCATATGTTCTGCAAAGACGTTTTCTTGGTGTGCAAATTGGCCAGTTCGGATAAGCCCACTTCGGTGAATTGATTGGTTGATGGTGAACTGCACTGACTGGAAAATATAATCAAGAAACGATTGCTTTGCTTACATGCAGCTCAGTATGCCTCTCTTTATGCTGCAGCAAGATGCCACTGTACAGCGTGAGGTCATCTGCTTATCCTACTGAGGCGTAGGTCTGTAAAACCTCCTGTGCAGGAGACCAGGAAGTTTGGAAGGTTCAACACGTGAACCTGGCAGTGCCGCAGGTATCCAGCACTCGCTGGCCATGCAGAAGAGGGGAGAGGTACCTTGTGATACCATGAATGCAAACTATAATGCATGGTGTGCCTGCCTGAATTGTCTGTTGGTTCTGTTGCATGACACATCTGATACTTTAAACACTTGAACAACTTTTTTATCGGTTTGAATGAGATTTAATTTATTGCTACTTGAGTGTCTTTTTTTTTTCCTTCAGTTTCAGGCACTTTTCTATTCTTCAGTGTTGTGTTATGCCTAAAATGTGTTCTACAGCAAAGGGTGTGTGGGTGTGGAAACTTAGCATTTGTGCCATATTCAACAGAGTATATATGATTGAAACACTGTACAGTTAGATTTTTAAATATATCATGTACAGAAGGTTTATCAGGTAACTAACTTATGAGAATTTTTAAAGACCGGTACCTCACAAAAACATCAATTGGCTTCCTGCATGAAAATGGTAAAGAATCTCCTCATGGTGCATTTTAATGTAGTTATTCAGTTATCTTAAACATCTGTAGCATATTTAAACTTGTAGGCACTAATGGTTTTATTTATTCTCTTGTTCAAAAGCAGGTTTAAATATTAATGAAATTTTCTTATAGGAAAATTTCCTTTTATTTATCAGACATAGGAAGATATTTAAAATGTAGCAGCTGATTTGATTTTTGTGGGGTAAACTTCTAATCGTTGCTAATCAACTATTAATTTAAAAATGCATCTGTGTGTGCATTTCTTTAAAAAGGTATCATTTTGTTTCTTGACAGCACTCCGCCATTAGTAGACCATAAAAATTAAAAAACCCAGACACTAAGGTTTTAGACTATGCATGCTCAGATGAATCACATGAAAGACAGTAATCCATGAGTGTAAACAGGTTAAAAAATGAAAACCATCTTTGTTTAGAAATTGCTCTAGACCAGAGTTTGTAAGGTTATTTACACATAACTTAAATTAAACAGGTTCATAATTTAATTTCCTGGTTAACTTTTCACAAAAGTCAGAAAATAAATTTCAGATATCTACCAAAAAAATTCTACCTAAATGTTTGAGATGAGATGACTTTGCACCACCTGCCAGAAAACTTGCACAGAATTGCTGTCCCCTTGCTGTTCCTAGCAATGTGTCATTGCAGCACAAGGAACACTTGACTTTCACTTAATCAAGTAGCTTTGATGTTTCTTGCACATTAAAGTGTATCTTAAAATCTATTTATCTTTTCCTTATGGGCAGCAGTGTAAGGTTTCCTTTGGTTTTTACCAAAATGTATTTTCTTGTGTAAAGGGACCAATGTCAAGTACTGCATCCTGGTTTTGCCCTCCATTTCTCATGCATATGACAGGAGTTGTTCCATAGCAAGTAAATGGGAGGCTTAATTCATATCTTATTGTAGTTCTTTGTGTACCTGTTGCTGTAGGTTCAACAGGCACCACTCTGGGAGTTCTGTGGACATAATGAAACAAAAGTAACAAAAGTAAAAGGCTATTTTCTATTTGGTTTTGCATTAAAAAAACACCAAAATGCCTTTGCCAAATTACATGATTTTCAGGCTGTTGCATGAAAAGCATACGCAAACAATGGAAAGTTTGTTGGTTTTGGTTTTATTTTAATGTACTTGACATTCACCCCTTTAATGATGTTCAGGTGATATCTGCCAAGTCTTTTAAAGCTTTATTTCCCTTTCTCTTTGGTTCTCCATAAGCTACACTGTATTGTAACATGTCGCAGCATTTTACCATATTGATTTTACTGTAGACAACATGGCTAATCTTCTGGTCTATTCAAGGACATAATACATAGCAGAACTTACTTTACTTTCCTGATTGTAAGATACACTCGCTTTACAACTTTCAGCCTTGCTGTCTGTAATATATTAAGTTGGGCTATGGAACGAGATCTCTTCAAGTCGCTGTAGAGGTCTACACTGAATATATTAAAAAGTGGGACCTGCTTTTCGGCAGGGAACATGGGCAAATGTTGTTTGTAACACAACTTTCTTATGGCACTCCTCAAATTACCTCAGTATAGGACAACTGATCAATGATCATTTTTCTAAATGACCACCAAAGAATTTGATTGTCCTAAGCAGTTTTTTTAAACATGTGAGTAGGAAACAACAAAACTGTAAGTATCATTTATGCTGTATTTATTAGATGCCCAGGAGAGCAAATTTTATGCAACTCTATGCCTTAGACTAGTGTTGGCTATGAAGTGCAAATGCATCTCACAAGGAGGCTCAAAATATTCTTGCAGGGGTTCTCTGTTGAGGTTGTGGTTTGTAACTGTTTTTAAGTGATGTGGCTTTTCTGAAGACCTGAACACAGTGTTAATCTCCCATGATTACATGATTATTCTAAGTAGTGGGGTTTTTTTCCTTACTGCTGTAAAAGTCTCAGCTCCTAGAACTACGTACATAAATAGCTAAACTAAGTACATATTTTTTAATGAATGGTATTGTCCATAATTTAATCCTGCTGTACAAAGTGCTTCAAATCCCAATATTTCAACAAAACCAAGGTAAAAACATCCCTAAAAGGAGTTAGCTTTCTAGAAAACAAGATCCTGTGGAGACTGGTTCAGCATGCTAGATTTATCAAGACAATCCCTATACAAAGTTTATTGGATTAATTTCCACATCATCCCCCCCCCCCCCCCCCCGTCAAATACATGTGATTTCCATAGTCAGTATTCATCAAATCTTAATAGGAATGCAGACTAATCTGCTTTTTTTTTTTTTTTTGGTAGTGTCTGTTATTCATATAGATGAAAAGCTCTACACCTCAGAGAGAGGAACACGAGAACTGCATGTTTTAAAATGGCAGCAGGTTGCTAAATGTATGTTGCTGTTTTGTCATTTTCAAACAGGATTTTCTCAGTTCACTGTATTTGATTGCTGTAGCAATCTCTGATTAAGGTCATGCAAGTTTTGCCTTTACAAAGCCTCATTCCTTTCTAGAAACTGAATGAAATCAAGCCAACTCATGGTTGTAGGTGTTTAGGATGTTTTGCAATACTCAAAGAAGAGAAGGTTCAAAAATCAAATTTTTTTATAAGATGGCAAGTGAAAGTTTTCATTGATACATTTTTATGTCTCTCCCCTTAACCACTGTTCTTTTCTCCTGAATGTTTCTTTCTTTCAAAGAAAAATGCTTTGAACTTTGAAGAACAGTAAAGTATAAAGGATATGATCAAAACCCCTCCCAGATTATTTCATTCCAGTATTTCTTGTTTTGGGACTGGAATTAACATGCTTTGTCCTGTAAATAATAAATAGAAATCATCTTACTCTCTCTATCCCTGCCCAAAGTAATTAATACTGCAATGCTGCATCACTGTAATTCAAAGGAGAGGTATTGATTTTTTTCTTCATAAATGTCCATTTTATATTTTGCTATGCTTTTTGAAGAGAAATAGATAACCTGCCAACACTTTTTAATTGAACTTGCTCAAGCTATTAATGAAAATTGCATAAAGCCTTGATAAGGAGCATTACTTCAAGGGTAAAATTATCAGTGTTTTTCAATGCATCTGGTCCTTGTTTCAGGAAGACTGGCAGGAGACCTTTTTCACATGTAATGGAAAATTAATATATAGAGCAAATATGAGAGGATGTTCCATAGTCCTCCTTTAAAAACATTTGTAATAGTGTACATGCAAGACAAAACCCCCCATGGTGATTCCATTTTGCTTGATGCTTCCTGTTAATAATTGCATTAGTAGTGTTTACAGCTGTTTCTGCAGTGCCCTCTCTGTGCCCCTGAATATTAAATTCTTTCCTATGAGTTCAACAGTTCTGGTAATTAATAATTAGCAGTGCAAAACCATCTTTGTGAAAGGTAAAGTTGCAAGGAATGTATCTTGTTGAGGATAACTGAGCTGGAGCAATTTGTTTAGCTTACAACCAGGAAATCATCTTGTCACTTGCATGAGTAAGTAAAGAGCCACAGAAAATAAAATTAAATAAGTAATTTTAAATTTATTTTTTCACCCCAATAACTTAAGTACCTCTTTAGTGCAGCATCCTGTATACATTTATAACACAGGCTGTCCTGTATTTTTGATTCAGTTTTCATGGATTGTGTGTTTTGTGGCCTGGTTTTTTATCATCAAGGTTTGATAGTGCTTATTCTAAGTGCAAAGATTTAATATTTGCATGAACTGTACATGACTGTATCACTGTCTTAAGGAATAAGTTTTTGATGACTTGAGGAAGCTGAGAAGTTTGGACAGGATTTAAACTTTGGACAGGACTTGCTTCTTCTTCAGTGATGAATGGTAGCATCAGCAGGATTGATAAAGCATCGTTTGGTAATTATCAATATAAAACCTTTACTGGTTGTATAAATTCCTTTATTTGTATCCAGAGTATAGTGTGGAATAGATCTTTTTTACAAAAAGAAAAGAAATTTTCTAGTTGTTTTCTACTACTGCTGCATTAGGTTTCATAGCTCTGTTAAGTGTTAGCTTATGTACTTGAAATGTTTGTTTCTGCCATAGAGAAGCCCAGTCTTTTTCTCAGAAATTATAATCCATTTAGAAGCTATCTGGAGACCTTGAGAAGACTATTTCTGTAGCCAGTTGGAGCTAATACCAAACTTCATAGAAACTTCTGTAGGCTTAATAGTGATCACCCTTAATATTTTAACTGAAAAAAATTATTTTGAAAGGTTTGTGTTTTTTTCAGTGCATAGAATTAATCTTAAAATATCATCTGCTTGTCATATGTAAATTAAAAAATATTAGCATTGTTAACACTTTTGCAAAGAAGTAAAATGCTGATGAATAGATACCCAAGAGTATTCCTGGACAAATTTTAATCAATTTAGCTGTAGTGGTTAAAGACCTATTACCTTCAGAACAGTCAACAGAAAATTCATATTTGCACATGGTAGAATTACAAACATCTGTTTTAAATAATTAAAGACTTACTTCCCAGTTGACAAAAACTTGATAAGCTCTTGGATGGGATTTTGAGTTTATATAACCTATTGCTTGTATTAGTGGGGCAGAAGAAGCTGATGCCTCATTTATGTTTAACACCAGTCATGCCTTTATTAATGTTTTTACATTGCTTCCTAGCTCCTGTGCCTGGACAAGTTCCCAGCTCCTGGCAAGATGAGAACCTTGTGTGTCTCTCTGTGGTTTCTGTTCAGAAGTGCTGGACGGGCAGGCCAGGAAAAAGCTGTAGGGTGCTCGAGGAGAGCAAGATAGAGCAAGGCTTCAGGCTCCAAAGCTTAGCATAGCCATGGTGGACTAAAATCCTTTAAGTTATATTTTTACAATCCCTGCTGGAAGCTCTGTCTAACAATTAACACTAGCTACCAGAATGCCCTTGGAAAGAGGACTGTTTTGGCTAACTCTACCAGCTGGGTAAGACACTGGAAATTCTAAACATTACAGTAGCTATTAGTAGGACAAGTATCCAAGTGGCCAATGAATATTTTATCCTGTGGATCAAATACTTTGGAAAAATATAGTTTTTAGTATTATTCAAAGACTTGTGTTAGGATTGAAAAGCTACTGAATATAAAAGAATGTGGTACAAATTTTAAAGTAATCTTTTTCCAAATTCATTAGAAACAACTATTTTAGGGAGCTGTGTTTGATCCAGGTATAGCTGGACAAGAGCATGTGAACTGGAAGGTGGAAACAGGAAGAAATGAACTAGCAGTAAAATTGGATAGTTTGTTTTCATTATGGAAACTGTGTGAAAAGCCAAAAATACAGTGCCCCAAATCTCTTCTAAGACTTTTTAAAGGGAATTAGCATCTTCAGTCCAGGTTTTTCAAACTAAAGCATTATTGGATAAAAAAAAAATAAAAATTAGTTTAATTAATAACCTGATAGTGCCATTAACAGGGAAAGAGTTAGAGACATAACTATGTTTTTCTCCTGGTGTTAGTTGAAGTAAGCTCTGTTTGGGACTAATTCTCTTTGCAATTGTGGTCAATTATTTTGTGAATGGGGAGATTGAGGAAAGCCATTTGAAGCTGCTTGGTCTTGCTTTTCAAGGATGGGGAGAGCACATGTGCTGAAAAGTAGGCCCCGGAAGCTTTTAGAATTTCAAGGATACAAGATTCTCCAGTTGGATAATTTAGGAAGGTTTACAAGGAGCACACCGGCATACAGATTCTCACTGTAAAGGTTCCTTGTAGCACTGTTCTCTCCCAAGATGCCATTAGGGCTATTCATTGAAACAGGCATTTGGACTGTGTGCTTAGCCAGATTCCAGAGGATTTTCCACAGGCATCTGTCACTTGTGGTGTCTGTACTTTCTGTCTTGGTTTTATGTCTCCTTAAATTGTGTACCTTGAAAGCTGTGGTTGTCCATACATGACAAAAATTACCATTTTTCCCACTTAAGGAGCACAGCTTGTGAACCCGTCCTGAAATAATTTGTTTCATTAGCCACCTTTTTACATCATATCCTTTGAATCTTAAAATCTCTCAAATCTTATCTTTGAATCTTAAAAGAATCTTAATCTGAAACTATGGCAGCTCTCTTGAGCTGCCAGTTACCTTAGGAATTTAATATGCTTGTATGTTGATGGGATCACCAAAGGGCTAGGTGATATTCACAGTGGCAGATGAGACATGCAATAGATGGGATTTGTACATAAAGAGTACAAGCTGTTAAGGAGCTTCAGAAAGGTGAAGGGAGCCTGATCTCATTTCCTCTGGCTCTTCTTTGTTGCTCTCATCACACACAAATAATTTAATGTCATATGATATTAGCAGCTTCTTCGTAATTCATGGTAACAGCAAACCTATCAGTCACTACTAACAAAACGTCTCACTGTCACATCTGTCTGTCTAGAGCAGGTATCTTCAAATCTTGAGCAATATGGAATTGCATTAATGCATTTTTAGTGTATGTTCTGGCATTTAAGAATGGTAAATTTAATCTAAAGGTGTTTCAAAGGTTCTGAGAGGATCCCAGCCCAGCATGGGTGGTTTCTGTCATTAGCCAGGCTTGTAACCTAGGCTGGTATTCCAGTCAAGTACAGCTGTTAGTTAATTCTGTAGTGACATCCACTTACATGCATGAGTGGATGCATGAAGTACACATGAAAGCGTTGCAGAGATGTGACACTGTCTAGTTCTCTGCATAACTCATATATTTGCATCCAAACAGCAGTTTGTAGCAAAGAGCTGAAACATGTTTTCCACTCAGTCCAAACCTATATTCAAATGAAAATGAAAACATCTAACTTTTTTTTTCTTTTTGCACGGGTTTAGTTAAAAGCTGGTGTGTGCTCCGTAGTTTCTGCCCTTTGTTTCCCCTTCTTCCTGTTCATTCCGCAAGAAAGTCCATTGTCTTTGCAATCATGTAGATATTTTGGGACTTAGGCATATGCTGTGCTTTAAATAGTCTTTTAGGCCCCTTGGAGATTGTTCTTGTATTTCATTTATAGCATTTACATGTAAGCCTACAGATGATTTGCTTGGAGGGAAATTGCTCTTCACATAAAAGTGATTCTCAAATTGATCATGGGTAGGGTTTTACATGCCATACCTATGAATGTCATTCTCTTGCCAGTATTTGTGTGGATGTGTGTAGTTAGTAGTGTGTATGTGAGAGCACACCTGTACATAGAGATGTAAATACATACCATGGTTTTGCCCAATATAATGATGCCAACTTGTGTGCAGAGCCAAAAAAAAACTTTAAAACTATACAGTGCTTGAGATGCTGCATTGTTTTTATTATAGTATTTTTTATATCAGATGAATTGCAGGATGTTTACAGATGCTTATTAATATTTAACTTATACAATGGGGTGGCAGGATGTTTATGATTGTTGTCAGCTAAAGAATTGTATATGATTCTGGGTGAAATTTTGGCTCTTTTGAAATCCTTGGCAAAACTCCCATTGATCTCACTGGGGCCAAGATTAAACCCCTCTGAATCTATTGTTTACTGGCTATTTTCCTACTGTGATAATTTTTTTAATGAGTGAAATGTATTTATTTTTTCCCAATGTAAAATCTGCAGTTTCTATTTGGATTTTTCTATGGAACCTGCAAACGACAACACAGGTGGGAATATATGCCTCCCAGAATGTACAGAATTTTTCATTGATCTGGTCCTTGAATATGTCTAAGAAAATACCTTCTAAAATAACTTTTGTAAGATTTAATACAGAATCATCTAAAAAGAGGTCACCTTTCATGCCTCTCTCCACAAAGAGGAAATGCAATGTGGCAGGTGAATGTGAAGAAGTATTCATAGATAAATAAAAAGTAGTTCTGTCTGTTTTCTGTACCTATTGATCTCATGCAACTCACCTGTCTCTGCAGATTTGGTATGAGACACTTGAAGTACCTTATCCAATAGTACCTTATTGGGGAAAAAAGCGTTACATAGTAAAGTATGTGGCTTTAAGCTTCTCAGCAAGGCATGCAGGTAACTTCAGAGCCAGTGTGTTGAATGACTTTTAATATTCCATGGATCAATTAAAATGATGAAATGTTAAGTGGTAAGGTAAGTCAGACAACTTCTTGACATTAGAGAAATCAGGTGTCTAGAGGCAGAAGGATCAGTTCTTTAATAGCACAAGGGAGGAAAAATACCATAATGCAGCGCTTCCTAAATCCCTTTCCAGGGTATCTTTTAATTATGTATGCTCAATTTGTATTCTTCCTGTAAAAAACCCATATGGCTGTGAAACAGCTAAATAGATGCATCCTAATTTCTTAATTTAAGGCTAAAATACCATTTTCAAACAAGAGCTGTCATGCACTTTGAAATACATGTGTTGGAAACAGGTAAGTTTATATTTATCATAGATAGTCGGACTTGTAAAATGAGGTAGTTATGTCAAGGTTATCAAAAGCTGAAGAAATAACAAAGCAGACAGCTTCCTTCACAAGGCTCTTTCTGAAGACATCTGTGCAAATGCCCACCATTTCCAGGAATCTTTTCTTACAATTTTGTTTAAGAAAGGATCATATTCAGATTCCTATCCTTCCCCTTGCTAATAAGGCAGGAAGTATGCACCTTGCTTGAACTTTCTAGGAGTTTGTTGGCTGTAGAAACAGACCTCAAAAGAATAAACATTTGAAGCAATCAGTAGGCTTGCAAAGGATACTCAGGGCTCTGTCTGGGCTCATTAGTCTGCTAATGCAGATCTGATCACAGATTAGTGGGGGGGAAGTTTCTATGGTGCTCCTGCTTCACTTGGTGGCAAGGCTCCGTGGTTGCTAGTGGGGGCAGATGGGTGCCCAAGAGAGCAGACACCTTTCCTGTAGCGTGTTGGTTGGCTTTCTGCTATTCTAATCAGGACTGGAGTTCAGGACATGCCTTTACTTGTCTGCAAGGCCATGAGATATCTGAGGAAATGAGGAGGAAGTGGCTGAAGGTCTGGATTCTGCCTTTGGTTTCCTGCCAGTGGAGCTGGTGTAAGACTGGCAGCAGCGTAGTTAACCTTTGAGTGCCTCACTTTCTCCACCCAAGGGAATAGGGATGCTCACCACCTCTGTACAGCCCCCTCGAGTCCTGTAGGAAAGCAGTGTTATATAAACCGCTGAGTTTTACCCACACTATTATATGTAGTAAAAATAAATTACTTCTATCCATAACACTGCAAGAATTGCTTTTCCTAGTTCCGGTTCTCTTTGATGACCTACTACGTCCTGGGTAGTCAGTTTTGAAGCTTAGCAATTGCTATAATACTTAGAATTACACACATAGCAGGCTCTGTTTGCTGCAGGAAAGAGTAAAACTTTAAACTGCCTGACAAAACTTGCCAATGAAGTATATCTAACAGAGCAGGGGTGTAACTTTTGGCTTTATTTACTTGTAATAATGGTAAGAAACAGTGAATTTTGTTTGTTTACATACTGTTTACAATGGCACAGTTTTATTTTTAATATATAAAAACAATTGAGGTATTTATTGCATATACTATTTTAAAGATGTTTTATGTGTTTTCACCTTTGGAATATATTGTTACATTTACTTGTACAGATAATTTGGGTGGCTTTGTTAATATAGTTAGTAATTTTTATGACTACTAAGTGACCAGTTTTCCGTGCCTTTTTATTGTTGGATGCATGATTACATATTTATTATTGTATGGAAGTCACTGAGATGTGTATTTTTGTATTCTGCTGGAAGCAATGGTTGATTTTATTGTACATGATAAGAGATGCCTTCCATAACAGGCACTCATATGAGATCTTCCTTCTCAAATAAACAGAATGCATTCAATGTATATAAGTCCTTGAATTTATTTTGTGTCTAGAAATCAGCAGAAATGCTTGAACATCATGACACAGAATTTTAGATGTTAAACACTAAAAAGGCGGGCTGCTACCAATGTCATCAAATCTAAACCAAAATTCCCCTTTTATATAATGGCAACTCCTTGACACAATCTAAGACTTTGGAATTTAAAAGAAAACTGCGTGTTAGAAACTACACAAAATTTGGATGAATGACTATCAAGCATCATTTCTACTCAGTCTACCAGGGACTGCCTGAAAATTGTTTTAAATTAGGGGCTTTGAATACAGCTTTTATACATCCTCTACATGCTGCGTGCAAACCCAGAAGTAAGCAGGTGCATGTAGGTGTTTACACTTGCAGGGATCCTCCGCTGGATCATGCTGCCACACAGCGTATTAAGTGTAAAAACAGATTTGCATTTGCATCCATGGTAACAACAGCCATTAAAACAGAACATTCAGTAAGCACCCATTTTTTCCATGGGTAAGTGGCACTAAAGCAAACACAATTTTCCTCAGCAGTATGGGCTGTGCCTCACTGGCACCAACCCTGATAAACACTCACGGGGGTTGATTCCAGAGGACCTTCCTGCAGGCAAGCATCAGCTGCCATGTTGTAGGTCAGGGAGCTGCTAGGCTGATACTTAGCACAAGATGTGATGTGAAAGTAACCACAATCATGGCATATACAGAAGGAAAATTATAGTGTGTAGGAACCTAAATCAGTTCACAAAGGCTGTAATCTTGTGATTGATGAAGTTGTTTTGTGGTTGGGATCCCATTGTCCTGAATGATCATACATTGGAGAGGCAATTTTATGGATAACCCAGAAGGCTTAAAGGTCAGTGCTGGGGGGGTTTAATGGACCATGAATTCCAGGTGCTTACAGTTCCCTTAGGATTGAAGCCTAAAGTACACTTTAATTTTACGTGTGTTTTTGGGAGGATTCAATTTCTTTAACCAAACTGAAATGTTTGGTTTCAATAATCAAAGCTGTGGTATAAATGAGAGACTGTAGTAGGAGAAATAACTCATGGGGTAGAGTACAGCACTAGGGATGGCACTCTGCAGTTCATGAGGAGACTGGGTCTGATGGTGCTTGGACTCCAGGAATTCCAGAATTTCTTCTAGAGGTCAGACTGCACAATAAGGTAGGCTTCCCACAGTTCATCTTGACCATAAATTAATTTTCTGTGAATAAGAAGTCAAAGAATGTGAAAAAATGTAGTTGAATTATAAGTCTCAACCTGAAAGATGCACTGAGGGAGGTTTCTAATAATTTCGAGAAAAGTTTGGTAAATGAATGAACTGTTCATACCACATATTAATACTTGTGGCATATAATCAAATTGTTCATGTCAGTGGCGCCAAATAGCTGCTGATGAAGTCTGAAACTGTACTGACTTTTAACTCCTATCACTAGATTAATTAAAATCTGAAAAAAACCAAGATTGTAGACAGGCAAGCATTGAAATTGGAAGTGCTGAAGCAAATCTAACAGAGTTATTGCCCAGAGTTATTTTATCAAAAAGGGCTGC
Organism: Cettia cetti; assembly: GCA_013401135.1. Classification (NCBI taxonomy): domain Eukaryota; kingdom Metazoa; phylum Chordata; class Aves; order Passeriformes; family Sylviidae; genus Cettia; species Cettia cetti. Next base: position 7,041 of record VZUI01000320.1, on the reverse strand, counting down.
ATGGATGTCTTGTCTAAAACAAAATCTAGTAGTAAATTATTTAAAGAGGTTTAGTGGGGATGGCATGATAAACTACAAGGGCAAAAATGAAACTGATGCAGTATTAACATTCCATTAATATTATTCCGTTAATATTAAAATATTGGAACAATGAGCATGGTAAAAAGTGAGAAACAAAAATTATTTTTCAATCATGCCATTCAGGGCACGAAAAGTTTGTGTTTAGATTAAAATCTGCCTCTTCTGGAGGCAGATATAGGAGTACGGCATTAGCCTGAATTGGCCATGTATTTAACTAGTTGTTTGCTGCATTTCCTTTGGAGTTATTGCAGACTCTTTCCTAATCACATAATTGCAGTTCTGATCATATTTATAACTATATTTTTTCAAAATTAAACATGTCAGTGGAGCCATGGCCTTAATCATGCCCACCTGTCTAATGGTAAGAGGATGTCATGGATTGAATCTGTCTTGAAAGCATGACAAAACAACAAGGCAGGTGCAATAGCTTCTGTCCTGGCTGAATGCTCGCAGATGAGTGAAAGCAGCTGCTGGCCCATGCCCTCCTCCTTCAGATGAGAACTAAGGGGATCTACATGGAAGTGCATCTTTCTTTTTATAGAGGGAGAGATGAGAGATGTCATGGTGATGAAATGGGACATCCTGGGATGTGGCAGATGCCTCACTGAGCCAGCAAGATTTTTTGCTCTAGCTTTAGTTTCAATTTCCTTTCCCTGACAGCAATGCACAGCTGTGCCTGCATTTGCCCCTCTGAACTCATTCCTCCCCTCTGCCCTTTGGCTGCTATTTGCATCTCCCATGGCTCAAAGGCTTCAGCCCTTCTCAGGTACCTACTGTCATTTCCCTATTACACTTTGCCAAGTTCAATTTCCTTTCTTCAATTCCATTAAAAAAAAAAAAAATCCATCTGCTGCCTAGTGACATTAATGTAACAGCAGATACTGTGTTCTCCTGGCAGTTAGGCTATCCTCTGAGCAGAGCAGCTCATTAATTGGAATCAGATATGTAATACCACTGAATCCCTAATGCATGGCCCTTGTAACAATAATAATAATAATCATCTGCTAATGGTATCATGATTCAACCTATGTATGGCATGTTTTCCCTCCCTCTAAGGGACCACAGCTTTGCTCAGACTTTCTGGGCACAGTGTTTCCAACCTGCTGTTGAAGCCATCAGTACTCTGAAGGTCAAGTCACACAGGAGCCTGCAAGTGGTGTAAGAGTATGTTCCTCTGATTTATGCCTGAAAACTTGTTTTCCAACTAACTTGCTTAAAAGCATGAATCCAGTCAATCAGAAATCTTTGGAGGCTATTTTCGGGTGAGTAAAATGGAAAAAATGTTCAGAAAGTTTAAGATGCCATGGGGCTGTACCCAAAACATGGGTGTTTTTTTGAGTGAGAGGAGCTGCTTTTTTAAGGATTGTAGATTCAGAGGTCACTTCAGAGTACCTGCACTAAAAGCTTGGTAGTAAGATTTTCATGCTATTCTTTCTCCTTCATCAGCTTCTGTAAACCGTGGGAAGAACAGGTGGGTTCTGGGGCCAACTCCTCATCCAAGGCAGAGCCACAGTTTAGAGGAGAGTGCCTTACCTGGAGTGTGTGGGCAACCCCTTCTGGAAATTAAAACCCATGCACTTGAATAAAACAGGAAGTGATAAAATGAGTTTTCTTTTTTAAGCACTGACTTTCTACGAAGATGAACTTTACATAGTTCTGCTCTGGCATTCCATCTCTCACCTCTTCTGAGCCTTCACCTTCCTCACCACTGGGTTTTGAGCATTTTCTTTCAGGTACTTCACAGACTGTAAGCCCAAGGAAATGTAGGGACAGGGGAAATGCTCCAGATCAAGAGGAAGGAGAGCATCAAACAGCATTGGCTGCCTTTTCCCAGATGCTAGTTAAATTCACATCTTTCACTTATTATCTTACTTACCTTATCAAAAGAAAATAATTGAATGAGTTTATGTATGAATAAAAAGCAAGTATGTTCCTTAGAGAATTTATAAAGGAACAAGGTAGGTACACAGAGAGAGATGGAGGAGACAATACCTGTGCCAGCTCTGCTCCATCAAAACATCAAGAAATGAACAGCATAAATTTTACAGTTGCAGTGTAAAACCTTTACAGAGTTGTCTTAGGAAGGTATATACTGCTTTACATATCAAATGTTCTCAGAATTAAAATTTCAGTGTATCTCTCTGTGACCACTCAGCCATGAAAACAATTACTCTGTAATTCCCAGAATCTTAAGCCTATTTAAATTATTGACAGGAGTGTTAATTAAATCTTTCAAACATTGTGGAAAGAGAAGCTTGGGCAAATGAGCTTAAGTTGTTGAAAACTACAATACCAATTAATTATGTCAGGCCAATCAATCACCATTTATTTTTCAGTCAATAAGAACCATTGTTAAAGGCTGATTAAGCTCAGTTAAGATTTGATGGACGCACTAGTTTTTAAATAGAAGTTAAATTATTGTATCATTTACTAGCAGGATCAAAAATACACCATGACTTATTTTTTTCAATGTGAATCCCCTCTCAAAATGTATATATTTTGAAAACAAGATTCAATGTCCTTGGTTTTCTTAGCTGGCTGATTAATCTGGGCTTTTATTAAAGACTCTTTCCCTTGCTGGATTAAATGGAGAAAAACTTGAAACATAAACCTTTGTGGTTCTTTTACATTTGTTTAGTGAATACCCAATTGAAAAGCTTCTGATACCCAGAATAATCCCTGGGGGAGTGGAAAGAAATAATACTTTTTCTGAATTTAGAGAGGACTCCTATCCTCTATAGACCTACTTCCTTTGTGGTTTGTGGCAATCAATCTATAGGGTTGCCTTTGGGTTGGTAGAAGGGGTTTGCCTGGAGGAATCAGAGAGCTGAAAAGATACTATATGACATTTTACTTATCCATTCATGTTCTCATTGTATCTTCCAGTGTCACTTTTTGCTGCCATCAATTTCCCACCTTCCAAATTAAACAGAGAAAAATAAGACTTTTAGGGTGCATGCCATGTTAAAATTCTGCTGCACCTTAGATTTGGGCAGTGAATGACTCTGATATGTAAGGTATCAGTGAGCATAAGATAGGTGTAATGATGCTGTTGAAATTCGTTGTATCACTTACTATTTCACCAAAGCTTTGTTTGCTTTCAATATTAACTGATTTTTTCTTTTATTTAGTCATTCAAGGCCTGTGTAGTAAACAAAGCTTTTCCTTTTGCATTGACTCTTTTTACTGGCCCAGAATAGCAGTCATTCTTTGAGAGATACACAAATTACAACTGTTAGGAGTACTTTCCCAGAAGATATTAAATACTGCATCTAAAATGCAGCTTCTGTGTCTGAATCCCACACTTTGCAGGTCAGCTCTATCTCTTACATTCCATTCTCCTTTGGCCTTGGTGTCTTTGAGGGCACCCAGTGCCAGCACTGCTGGTGTCCCTTCCGACACAGGATTAGTGTTTTACAGAGGTGATGAAGTTTTAGCATGACTAGCATGATGTATAAAATAGATGCACAACTTGTGCAAATTGTACTTTTCATCTTCTCTTTCACACCAAAACGGATGGGATTGCCCATTTCCTTTAAAAGCAGGCCACCTAGTGCTTGTAGAGGTTCAGCACAGAGAGAAGCCCACTGCCAGCACGTGTTTGCTCCCTCCTTCACTTGCACTCCCTTCAAACCATGGAGCCACTCACCTACTTTTCAAAACACACTGTACCACCATGCAACTTAAAAGAACAGAAACTTTAGATTGGTGATTTCACAGACCTGTTTCCTGTCTGGCTCTCTGCTACTTGCTTTGCTCCAGCACTGGGTTTTGTCAGACCCCTCTGCCAACCAGCATTAATGCCCTAATATGGCCAAGATGCATCAAAGAACATGACAGTGTGCTTGGGATCAGCTGGATTAATGACCTAAGCCAAGGGTAGAAGGATCTAGTGCCAGGAGTGGCCCAGTGAGGAGGCAGTACTGGGAGAAAACAGGAAAGACAAAAGGGAAGGAGAGGACACTATTCCCCATTCACCACCAGCAGCAAGTTGGAAGAAACCGCACCCTCAGAGAAAATGAGAATTAAGGTAGAAACACTGGCAGCTTCTCATCCTCCAGACTGACACCAGAGCACTATAAGAGGAAAAAAATATGCCTCAGTCCTTTACATGGACTGTTAAAAAATGATGAGCCAGTGGTATCCATACTGGAATGTGACATCTCCAAAAAAAGTGGAAAGGCACAGCCTAGAACGATGTTACTAATTCTGCAGCTGTATGACTAGACATGTAACCAGTGTCCCAGGAAGATACTTTATCCCAGCATTTTGCTGGAGCTTCCCTTCCTTCTCTCAGTGAGACAAGAAGACCCAGACGCTGGCTGTTATTAATGGTCCTGTGGTACTTATAGAATGTCTAAATTCTGGTGAAGGTAAACCCTGTCTGAACTTTTTTTTTTTGATAAATTGGAGAAATCTCTCTGTGATAGGTGAGTTTGGGGTGTTTTGTGCATGTGTAAGAAGTGCAAATACTGAGGTATGCAGCTCTGGATATTGTATAGCACAGCTAAATTCAGTCCTTCATGGCTGCCAATGTATTTGGCAATATTCTCCCTTTATTGCAGGGGTTTAGCCTTTTAGTTGAAATAAAAAATCAGTAATTTTTTAATCCAAATCCTTTTTTAAAGACATGTTGAGCTCTTAGTTTTATTAAAAAAAAAAAAAAGAAAAAGGAGGAAATTTAACATTAGCTAGAGGATCAACCTGTATCACTAACAAGAACATTTCTGGAAAAGCTATGTCTTAGAATGTAAAACTTGGGAAAATTATTAAATGACAGAAGTTATAAATAAATGTTTTCTATATTTGGTGTGCCTTGGGTAATGGGCACCTTCACATATCCTTTGTTAACTACTGTCAAGAATACAGGCTGGACTGTTGGATCTGGAATGGAAATCCTGACATTTCTATAGTGGTAGGAAATTTAATAAGAGTTCTAAACAAGCTTTTTTCAAAACAAAAAAAGCTGCAGTCTTGCTCCTCAGTACTTGGTCCTGTTGGCAGAACTTTACTTTTGACTTAGGATCATTTCACATTAGTTCTGTATCACCCTGACAAGTCTTCTTTACCTGCAGTGTGCATCATCTCTCCTGAAAAGAACTGGAAAACACCCACTCTAAAAAGCCTCAGCAGAACTCTTTATTTTAATGAATATAATGTATTTTCTCTAGCACAATATATCAGTCACATACACATATATACTACCCTCAAATACACCCTGTAGCTATGCTGTTGCAATTTATTATTCATATTAATTATAAATATTATTTTCAAATTTTCAAATATCTTAAAATGCATCACCTACAAAGCTGTAATTAAATTTACTTGGAAATCCAGCCTTATAATCAATCATCTATATATCAGGTTTCTGCAATCTCATTAAATGAATTGACATAGAAAATTATCCTCCCCTCGCATACCTGAGACAGAAGGGGATCAAGAAAACAAGCCTTGAATTAAAAACAAGCCAAAAGAGAGGAAGATATAATTTGTACTCTGGATCCTCATTTCACATACCAGCTATCAGGAGTGGCCTTGTGTGTTCTAAAACTGTCCCTCATTAAAAAAAAAGAAAAAAAACCCCAAACTTCTATTTTTGTGATAGGGAAAAAAGTGCCCTAAAGCTACAAAGCTGCAAAAGGCTCCTCCTTCCTGGGTAATGAAGGAGACAGGAGAAGAAAGGGTGCCTTCAAGCAAACCTGTCTTGCCAGAGCCTGAGGGAAGCAAGATGGGAAAACAAAACATTGGATTGCTTCCTAACAGGAGCAACATGCAAAGCCCTCCATGGTTCTTCTGAAACCCTGGAGTTCTTCCCCACACGAATCATTCATATCCATCAGCTCTCAATCACAAAAAAAAATCCTTTCAATGGTCTGAAAAAATGAACACATTTTGCCAATGAATAAGCTGAATCAGATCAATGTAACTTCATTTTCTGGTACAAAAATAGTAAAGCTTGTAGGGGAATGGAAATCTATTTCCATTTTTCTCCTGTGGTATAATGTGTTTGAAAGGGTATATTACTAAAGAATCCATCATCAATAAGTTATTGTAACTTACCCTTCAGTGGCTTTATTATACTCATAAAGAATTGGGTGGTTCAACACTTCTGACTATCACAGACCTTTTAGCATAAAGTAAAGAGATATAAATATTATCAATGCTTCAGCCACTAATTTCTTTCCTGTATTCCATCTTCATTGCCCCTATGGAAAAGAAAATCACAGTTGGTCAATCCTTATGTAACTTTAAGTAGCAGGAAAATTTTCAATAAACCTTTTGACTGCAAACCCTCAAGATAACCAACTTGCAGGGACAAGCCTCAACATTTACATCTATTCAAAGCTGATGAAATTTAAAGCTACTGGTAATTATGGAAACTTTTTTGGCAGACAAGGAAAAAATTAATACTTTTACAACCCAGCTTACAGGATCAAATTCTGATTTATCTATAGCACATCTGTTTTATTATATAATGTATGACCCAGGCAGTTATCTGAAAGCAAATATTAATTCTTGTTTTCCATCCATTTATAGCCAGAACAATGTCTTATCAGTTGTAAATGATGACACACTGTTGAAGTTCAAACAATTTGATTTTAAAACACTTTTATTATGTTTTCAAATATTCCTAATGCAGTTTCTTGTAACTAAGCAAAGAGGCAATGGATTAGTCCCCTTTTGACTGATGAAAAAGATTTTCACTTTATATACTAAAATATATGTTTATATTATATATATATATATCCACAGCTTTAAAGTGTAAGTGACCACAAAGAAGATGCTTTCCTTTCAATAAAGTTAAAAATTAACTTCTTTAATTAAACAAATAACTAGTACTTCAATGGTACATGGCCCAAAGTACCCAGTAAAATATGTTACCAAGATTGTTGTGGTTTGAAAGAAAACGAAGTGAGAGGCTCTAGACTAGAAAGACTATTTAATGAAAAGAAAAAGGAA
>VZUI01000317.1:0-71923 GCA_013401135.1 Cettia cetti | reverse complement strand
TGCGCACAGGGAGCGGAGCAGAGCCCTGCGCAGCCCGGGCAGGGATTGTAGCTCCGTGCCCGGGATTGGCGGCTGCCACGGCGGCACCAAGGCAGCGCTCAGGACCGTGTGGTCCATGCGGCTGGGCCCGGGAGGAGACGCAGGGTGACCGCCGGCCGTGTTGCCACCTAGTCTTACAACTGGAAAACTGAGCAGAAAATACTTTCACTGATTCTAGTTTTTGGTGTTTTTGACTTTTTATTGCCAAATTCTTCTGGTTTGTCACATGTACTACACTGCTTTGGAACACTATTGGGTTCACACACTGCAATTATGTAGTGTTGTTTAGGTTAAAGGAAAATAACTTTTTGATGCTTTTTCATTCTTAATGATTGGTTGATTTCTAATTCATCTAAAGAAATATGTTGGCTCAAATATCATTTTTCAACGTTTTGCTTCCCAAATAGTATTTAAAAAATGTATTTTCAAATACAAATACATTTTTCTGAATAAGTTTTGGTATTATATTGACTTAGTCCTGCTATAATATTGGACATTATAATTCCAAGTTACAGAAGACCATCAGTGAAATTAAATTTTCTAATATGAAGAAATTATACTAATAAGGCATTGATGTTTATTTTTCTGCTGCTATTGAAGCAATTTAGTCAGTATGCGAAGAACACCAAACCATCGAGTTCTTGTGAGATATTTTCAGTGGCAAGAAAGTGCACAAGTGAGTGACTAATTCTGGAGAGGTTTCTTTGCACCAGGGAACACCACAGATCTAAATGGCTATGAGAACCATAAGAATTCAGCACAAGACCAGCATCACAAACACAACATTTTTACTCCTGGCTATTCCTCCTATCTGACAGAAGTGGATGATAAAGACTATATTTCCATAAAGTGGTTATCAAAGAATAGATTGTTTCAGAGGCCCCACAGGCTGCAGCCCGCTTCCTGATAAAGCCTGATCCTTCAGTTCCCAGGGTTAACTGGGCAGCTTCCATCCTGGGTTTTTGCTGCACTTGTTTACAAACAAATCAAAAACTTGAAGTTTTGTTTTAACACATATTTTAAACAGTTAGGCTTTCTTTAACAGAAAATTGTCTGCTTCAGTCTAATTGCTTTAGTCTCTTTGTAGAATTATTTTCATTTCTAATTCTAGCATTGCTTACAGCTTGGAGAAGCTGTGCACTGACAAACTGGCTTGATCCCTGTGTGAAACAGAAATTAATCCTCTCTAGGGTAATGGAGTGAGAATTTTTCTTAAAAATCTTATAAACCGACCTATAAAATTTCATCTCTACATAGGATAGCTACCTGAGTAGTTTTCTATTGAAATACCAACACCTTTAGAACATGAAAGAGATTAGATCTGTGTCCTCACTCTTCCATATTTTGTTAGGTTCCTGCCAGCACCTGTAAAGTCAGTGCAGAGGGAGTACATGGAATGGTGCTCCTGTTGTGTACAGGCTCTTGGTGGAACTGGGCCTTCATGAAAGGAGTCCTTTGAGGAATTTAATCACGTTTAATTTGGCTCGATAAACTTCTACTAAAGTTTTTTGCAGCATGATCCTTACATGACACGAGACAAATGAACTTCAACGACTTTACTCTGCAAACAAATTCTGCAATATTTTTCAAAGCACAACTCTCACCACTTTGACTTCACATGGTGCCATAAGTTTAAAGAGTGCATAGGAAACACTGTGCAAGCCATATCACCTCCTGAGTTGTTTAACAAATTGCATGGTCAGCAGCTCCAAGATCCCACTTTGTGCATAATTAACATCAGTAGAGGTTAATTACAGCTACCCATAAAGCAATCAAGCAGAGGGCAAAACTAATCTGAACAGTTTAATTATTAAAAAAATTATGCTATATAGTCAATGTGATAATCACCATGCAATAGAGTTTATACCCTTTTAAAAACACATTCTGAAATTTGACCTATTTTGCAAGATTTATGTGCGGGGAATTTTATAAAACTGGATATAAAGGATGTTGTAAAATCAGGTAGATAGACTGTAAATACTCATTACCCCTTATAGGAACACAAGCAGTGGCACAAATAATGCAAAGTAAGAACAGGTCAATGATGAACCTTTATAATCTGTAAAAAAAAATTATCTAGATTTGGTTGTGATGATGCAGGAGCTTTCACTTCACAATTACTGATCTCCAAAGTGCAGTTGCAGTGCTTTATTTATTAACCCCCTTCATCCTCCATTCTTCAGCCCAAGCTAGAAGACTTTCAAGATCTTGCTTTTTTTCCCTGCCACAAAACTTGGTTCTAGATTTCCCAAAAAAAAAAAAAAAAAAAAAAAAAAAAAAAAAAGCATACTGCTGTGTTCTTTTTAAAATGCTCTTGAAACCCTTTGTACACAGAGCAGGTAAATGTTACTCTGGCAAGCCATTAGAGTATCTTCAAAATTAATGCTTTATCTCTTCACAGAGAATGAAAAAAAGAACAAGTATGAGAAAAATGAGAGGAAGGAATCTGTCTTGCAAGTCCTTGAAAGCTGATAAGACTAGATTGGCTTCCTAGTGCATGTAATTTTTACATGGTTTTAATTGTCATCTGAAATTTCCAGTCAGTCCATAAAATTACCTGGTTCATCTAGATGCAGGCATGCAAGATGCTGTGCCCCAGGGCAGCAAATGAAGTAATTCTGTACTGCTATTGAAAGAATACTTACACTAAAAATGTGAAATTATTACCATGCTGCAAGATCCTGCCTATGGCCCTTCCAATTTGCTGTTGTAGCTGTCTTGCCACTAACTCCAAACACTTCATTTTGAGAATGTTACTGGATACAGCAGAAATGAGCTTAAAATTCTCTGAGAAAAAGGAGATAACCCTTCAGATGTGTTCAGTCAGATAACCATCTCAAACACTTGCATGTACCTCGTGAATTTTGGCTTCTGAAGTAACTGAACCAGAGAACAAAAAACTTCAGAAATAGCTTCTTGAAATACTGAAACAGATTTCTCTGCATCATACTGAAATGGAAACCCAAAATAGGAATATTCAACTCATGTTTACATAGGTTTTATTAAACAGTACATAAATTAGACATTTCACAGCAGGTTATGATGGCTCCATGGCTTCTGGAGGGTGTGTGCAGTGCCCTTGTATTGACCACACATGGTAAAATCTGACAGAAGTTACCACATGGAGGAAAGCTATTAAAGAAGTGACTAATAGAATTCCTAAGGAAACACTGTTGATTGGTCTCTGTCCAATAGGCAACTTTGATATTTATGGCAGGAAAATTTTTTCTAAGAATGCAGGATTTATTTTGCTGACAATGAGATTTACTACAAAGTAATCAGCATGCTTCTGCCTATTTCAGTATTTTAAAAGTGATGGTTAATGCCATATTAAGGAATAGTCCCTCCCTCATCTGGACTGATTCTAAACTTTGTGTTTATAAAAAAAAATAGCTTTTTTTCTTTCCTTTCTAAAGGCCAGTAGCTGCCTTGAATATGAGTAACAGGTTAGATGTAGGTACTGCCAGGAGAAGCAGGGAATGCTGCTGGCTCCAGTTTTATGGCTCCTTGTCGCTCATGAAAAATGGTCAGCATTTATCCTCCCATACAGTCACTATATAATAGAATTAAGAGGCATTATTCCTTCTTTTTTCCCCCCCAATTCTTGCATTTCACAGGAAGAATGTGTTAGGCTGACATGCAGATCACAGGGAAGTCGGCTTGTGGTAGAAGAACCTAAACTTGTGTGATGAAGAGATCTTCCTGTTGGTTGAATAAAAAATAACTTTGCACAGGAAAGTATTGGTTTGTATGCTAACAAAATAAAAAAAGGACCAAAATGAATCTAAATTATCAGAAAGAATTTTTTTATTCAAGTCTCAGAGATAAAATTTTTATTCTGGGGGATAGGCAAGAGAATGTTTTAACAATTATTATTGAAAGGAAGAACAGAGTATTTTTTTCCTCCATAAGAGCAAAAAATGGAGCAGCAGACCATTATGGAATCTCACATTTTCCATGATGGGAAACATAATGGGGTTTTGTTCTCAAGCCAACATCTTTTCCTCATTCTTCTAATCCATTGGAGCTTACTTGCATGAAAGAGCAGATTTTTTCCACAGAACTTGGAATTTAAGATGTAATTACCTGACAAAATCACCACATTGTACAGGGTACAGAAGCAACTTACAAAAGTGTTAATTTTGCTAAGAAAACTCCTAGCACAAACAAAACATACTCCTAAGTTCCTTTTCATGCCATCAAGATAAAGGAGAATGTGATTTAAAATATACCATTTGTTATTTTGGTTTCTATACTTATTACTTATATTTGTTACATTCAGATAACAGGTCTGCTTCCTTGTCCTACTGATTGTTATGTTCTTTCCCTAGAAAATACTACAAAACCTTATTTCAAAGGCTAACATTTACTGTGAGCAATGCTTCGCGCTCTGCCACTTTCCAATTTAATTGTCACTCACTAATAAAAAAGTAAAACAGTAAAAAGGAAAACAGAGTAAAAACCCGTACTCCAGAGAAAATTTTTACAGCAAAAGACAAGAGAAGGAATAGAGGTCCATAACATTTTCTGCAACCTTTAATATTGCTTCTGGCTAAGTGGAAGGAATGCGGATAACAGGGTAAACTGAGGCAACCTTAAATCTTAAAGTAAAGTAGGGAACATGGGGTTAGAAGACTACAAGTAATTTCTAATAAAAAATCAAGAATGAACTGCAGAGCTGATTCTTTTTGCAAGGAAATGGAGAACTATGTAAATTTTTAAAATATTGAAAAAATAGTATGTCAAATTGTCTTCAAACACTCTTTAACTCTGACTTTACATCGGGTTGCTAGATGTTTTCAAGCATGGAAAAGAACATGTTGTGGGTTTAGGCTTGGATAGTTCCAAGCCCTTTCACAATGGGTCTTGAAGGGATGGTTGGCTTAGATACCTGCTTGCCTTAGGGCCCTAATGAGTTAATTAAGCAATTCATGGTGGCTGCACTTCAGAAAAGGACAAAAGCAGGCATTAAACCTTAGCTCATTTTTAAGTGCTCTAAAGAAATTAAGGTCAAATGCAGTAGTTAAAACCTTCAGTGAAGAACCACAGGGGATGCAAGGTCAATGAGTTCCCTGGATGTGCTCACATTTCCTTGAGGGTCACCCCGGAGCTGTGTGGCCCAGGGCTTGGAGAGGCAGCTCCTGCCAAGGCACTGCAGCAGCAGCTGGGACCAGCTGGCCAGGACAGCCCCAACCCATTTGCTCAGGTAAATAATGCTGCCCAGGGAAGCCAGCATTCACACGGGGGAGAGGCAGAGCACGGAGCATGGCACTCCTCAGAGCGCTGGAGGTGTGTTCACCAGAGCAGATTTATAATGAGCCAGATGGACACACAATATAGAGGACATGGCGTGAAACTCATGCTCAACCCTCATCACTTCATAGCTTACCTAATTTTGGGGTAAACAAATAGCTATCACCTAATTTTAGCATCTCTAGCTACTGATGTTTATTTCTCTCTTCCACCTCCCCATCCATGCACCTTTTACTGTTTTCTAGTATGTATTTTTTATAATGTTGTATTTTTAAAAAGTAGTTCTCTCTTACCAAACACACACAGAGAAGGCAAACCCTATGGGCAAAGTGGTAATAAAATTAAAATGAATCCAAATAGAACTTAATTCTCTGAAATCAGTTTTGTTCCACTGCATTTGGCAGTCTGAAATAAAAGAAACCATGGTTTATAATTAAAAAGGAGATCTAATGGAAATCAAATTCCATCAAAAGGGAGGAAAACCAGTTTCAGATTTGAAAAATCTGTCTTTTGTGTCATTAAATAGCAAACATTTCATAGAATGTTTTGTGGAATGATCAAAGTTATTTGGGACACAAATAATGCATAAAACTCATGCATGACCTACCATGAATATGATAACCTGCTTTTAAGTGCCTATCAGGATGTAGCTGTCTAAATGAGCAATACTTTAAAACTCTGTGATGGACCATGACACTCAGAAGAAAAGTGAACCTACACAACTAAAAACTTAGGGAATTTTGTAAGAAAGAGTGTTTGGTGAACTAAAGGCATTTCTAGGACTACAGAATGCACCCTGAGATGCAAAAGCTGGAGCTCAGGAAACCCACAGATTATATATGTGAACTGACAAAATATCTCAGAAATGGATGCAAGCTCAAGCTGTTTGGGATTCCTCAACAATTCATTTTATCTATGTTTCAGGGACTCTGCCAAAAAGCTTTTCATTCTTCCATCTCCTGAAAGCCCCAGCAGCTGTACTACGGTGCATGCTTTGAATAGATGTATTAGATACAACTGACAAATCTCTGGGCAATGGGATGGGGGAGCAGGACAGCAGGTGAGAGATGAGATTTCAGGAAAGAAAAGGAGAAAGCTATATTGAAAAAAAGAAAAGTCAAAAAAATGGCATCAGTGTATTCACCAAGGCTGCAGAAACACATGGACTTTGTCCTGGCACAGTGACAAGATCCCATCCAAAGGGAGTGGAGCACCTCAGTGCCCAGAAAACAAATCCTGTGCAAAGGACTGAAATGGTTCATTTCAGTTTAAACTATGCTAAACTTTCTTTTCCCATCATAATGATATTTGCTGCTTCACCTGTCTTAGACAAACTGATAAGATATCCTCCCTGCTGGAAGACTCATATGAGACATCCCATAACTGGAGACTGGACACTGTAACACTACCCAGGTTTTGTGAACTATAATAATGACCGTGATCTTGGACCCTTAAATGGATTCTACATAGATCATCAAAAATCTTTATTTTTTTTTTTTCTATGTGAACTTTTCATGGTCTTGCACAACCATTTTGGGTTTTTCTTGTTCTTTTTGCTGTTCAAAAATTCCTGTAAAAAAACCCCAAGAAACAAAACAAAAACTAGTACTTCACTCTTGTTGAAACTAATACTAACCTTTGTTTGGCTTTTTATCCAAAACATCATTCCTTTATGAAGTTATGACAGATGAAGCATTGTTAATTTCCAGATGGGATGCTGGGCACCTTTTGCAGATGAGCCTGACTCTGTAGCAGAAGAAGTTATAAATTTTAGATAAACTAACATTCCAGGGACATGGTTTAAAAGTCAGATTTTATGGTTTTTTGCCTTTTTTTTTTGTTGACAGCCACAGTGGTCTAAGTCTCCTACTGATTTGGCTATGACATTTCATAGCTTCCATTCACAGAGTTCACAAGAAACAAAAATTCTTTGTATTTAGCAACACAAAATGAAAATGTTAATTTCAAGTTTCAGAGCTGCTTCTCTCCCTGCCCCTCCCAAATTTCCTATATCCCTCCAGAGTAGGAGTCAAGTGACTTATCAATGTCTAACTCCTGCAAATTATGCTTTTAGGTGTCAGCAAAATAAATCTTACGGCAAAAATTATGAAACAGCAAGACTGTATAGCTCCTTTCTGTGCCTCTTTAGAACCCTACAGGGGGTCACTGAGATCACACCCCATAGCTTCAGAATCATCTCCATTTGCATTTTATCTCATTTTCTTTCCTCAGACTCAGTACTTATCATAATTGCCTTGCAATGATTTTTGACAACTACTGTGAATACAGGAAGTGTGGGCAGCACAGTGACTCTTACAGGCCTAAAATCTCAGAGGCTGCCATCATGAAATGCTGTGCAAAATAAGAGAGGAAACCCCCCGTTTGCAGCAGAGAACCTCAAGCTAGCAGGTGGTTTATCAGCAATTTTCTTGGTTTTACCCCTGGCTTTCTGGATGCACTCATTTGTCACCCCTCATTATTTATAGCCATGCAGTTTGATTAACAGTACAGAGTTACAGTTCAGATTTGCCTGCTGGAAAAAGTTAAAGCTTGTGGTCCGTGACATCTTCCTGAGGAAACAGCAGAATTAAATCAGTGAAAAGTGATGCAATGCTTTTAATAACATTTAATTGGTAATTGGACGTTCTAGGAGTAAACAACTGTTAAATAATATTGATGAAAGGTCTGTCAAAAGAAGAATACATTGTCTGATAAGCATCTGTGTGGGCAAATATTTCAATTGCTCCAGTCTAGTCAGACACGCTGTGTCTGAGTAATTCCTGAACCCGGTCTTTTAAATTGAGTTGGGCTGGTTTCCAGACAAGAGCAAATCTATCCTCTGGGTTGCACAGCTAAAGACCTCAGTGCAGAGCTGTGATCGCTGTTCCTTATGTTATTTCCCATTCTTTCCAATCCTGACGTTTTATGCTACAACCCTGGTTTTGATGCTGTTGCTTTAATCCCCCAGACATGGCTATATTTAGAAAGCAGTGGAATAACTGCACTACTGTACAGGGTTTTGCTTCTTCATTGCAGATTAGGATTTCAGTTCTCCAAAGCTCCATATGTGGGATACATCTTTGCAGGGTTTTGGAGTTACTCTTCAAATGGTTGTAGGACTTAGTCACAGATAAACTTTAACTGAAATTTTCTTACTTTGCTGGCAGAATTAAATACTCATTGTGGTCTGTGCCTTTAATGGGGAAGAAAAAGAGTGAAAACTTCTCATAGATTTTTGTGATGATCACATATGTATGTTCAGTGTCATTTTCTTTGAGGAGTTTATGCTGATGTTTGCAGTTACAGCATCTTTGCAGTACTAAGACCAAAACTTTCTATTTTCCCCTCAGGGTTACTAACCACTAGTAAACACATAAACAGAACTCTCCAACCTCACTTGTTACTGATTTAATGCATGGAAGGTCAAATACAGCTTTTGTTCACCTAATGATGTGTGAAAGCTAAAAGAGCTGTGCCTTTGCATTTGGCATTGTTGTAGAAACTCTGTTTTGAAAATTTGATGTTGTAAGACATAAGCCAGTGAGGATGTGGTAATACCCATGTGGGGTTTTTTTCACCTAATCCAAGATATTATTTGAGTAAACACAGATACATATATTTCATTTAAAATACTTCTCAATATTACTGGTGGTGTTTTTTAATATAAAAGAAGCATTAACATACTCTGTAGATATTAGTTTCAGTACATGTCTTTCTTGATAAAATTACTAGAACTAGCAAGTGAAGAACAAAAAAATCTGGACTAAATATGTTCTTATGCTTAGGATATGTACCCTTTAAGGATATGTACCCTTCAAAAGTTTTGCAGGATCCAAATGGCTTGGGTGTCACTATTGGAAGTGACTCAGATGTTTAATCATCTGTATGTCTTGGACTTCCAGGAAGAGTTAATGTATTACCCAAAGATACATGCAATTTTAATATTTCCTTTATCACAGAGATGTAACTCTTTGCATTGTATTAACATGCCAGTAAGACAGTATCCAGCTGGGATGCAAAATAATATTTTCCTCTCTTTATTTCTAAGATTGGAATTAATCCCTGCATTAGATACTGACAGAATTTATTTTGGGGATTAAATTTGCTCAAAGCCTTTATTCATAAGAAATGCAGCTTGTGATACAGAGATGACACTAAGCATTAGCATAAGCTAATAAAGAGATAATAAGGACCAAATCAGTAGAAACAAATTTCAAAGGTAAAATTCCCTCTGCCTGCAAGTTTTCTTTTTCTCTCTCCTTTTCCCTTGTACCCTTCCTGCTCTACTTTTGGATTCAAACTCATTTCTTCTCCATGTTATTTTAAGGAGTCGATGAAAACCTGATAACCTCCCTTTGCTAAGGAGGCGGAAGAACTAATTGCTTTTTGTTCACTATCTTGGCTGATGAGTGAGAAACTAAAACCCAATTCATCCAGTAATTGCTACGTTCATGAAAAACAGCATCAAAGCCTTGATGCGTTTTACTGTTGTGTCTTGGGAAGGCTCATGTCTAATTCTTATGCTGATATGGCTCATAATATAGTCCTCTGACTCTTCTATTTGCTCTTGCAATTACAAGGGTTCTTATTCCATTGTGCATATTCCTCTGAACTAAGATTAGCTGAACTGAACTTCCTTTGAAAACCTGGCTACCCATCAAATGCATCAGGCCTAATGCATTCTGCAGCCACGCAAAATCAATGAACAGCACAATTTTCTGCTTCCTGCAATGATCAATAGGATTCACATAATGGGTGGAAAATTTTTAATCATGACAGCCCA
Source organism: Cettia cetti (assembly GCA_013401135.1). Lineage (NCBI taxonomy): Eukaryota > Metazoa > Chordata > Aves > Passeriformes > Sylviidae > Cettia > Cettia cetti. The sequence goes on along the minus strand of VZUI01000317.1, from coordinate 61,848 downwards.
GCATCTAGCTGGCATAAATCTTCCCTGCATTATAACCTCTCCATTTCCCACTAGTGCAAATTTGCAGGTATTGAATAATATTTATGTAGCAGATACATTATGAAAAGCAATACAATTAGAACTTCACACTTCAGTGATGATAGGTTGAGATCCCAGAGGCCCATTTCCTAGACAGTGTACTGGCTTCCATGTTCCAAATGCAAAATCCCTTTTTCTCCCATAACTCTGATTTTTGCTGAAACTATACTTCTCTGGATCAAATCTGACATGGCTCAGGAAAACCTTAATTCAGGCTGACCATCGCTGAGAATAAGTACATTTGAATGAGAAAAATCTGCCATCAAAGAAGCAGTTCCTGTCTCTGACATAGTTTGCTTTTCCTCCTCTGTCCTGGCTCAACTCATGGAGCTGCAAAAATCTCTTCCTCTGAAATGCCACCAGGGAAGAGAAAAATCAGCTGGTACTGTCCTCATTGACAGTGTGACCTGAGGCACATGTGATTTTACAGGCTACAGTCAGCTACCACAGGTACAGAAACAGAGGGAAAGGAGGTGACTCTGCATCTTTTTAATAACAGCCTACAAATAAATGCAGAACTGCAATGTTAAGGGTTCTAGGAAAATAGACTGTAAGTGCATATTTCTAATTTACTGTTTTCTCAGGAAAAGTACAAAGGAAACTTTCTCTGTCAAAATCCAAAAACTTCGGTGCCTAGAAAAAGTTTCTTAATTTTAAATGTCAGGACAACCCCTTTGTTAGGGTATGGCAGTGCCTTTTACTGCTCTTTGAGTCTACAGATCTCAGGCTTTGCTCTTCAGTGAAAAACAGAGGAGTGTCTGTGGCACAAAGGCTTAAAAGGGTGAAACAGCAGCTGAACTCTTCTGCAAGTCACCCTTGAGACATAACCCACCCTTCTGCCTGGTTCTGCACCTCGTGGGTCCTGCTGCCAAATGAGAGCAAGAAAATTACCTGTTACAGACTATAGTTAGATAAATCTTTACAGTCATGTTCTAGGAATGGATTTAATTTTCATCATCTACCATTATGTTATAATCACAGCCCTATACATGGTTTAGTGCCAAGCTATTTTTTTTGTCCTTGCCAGTGTTATAAGAATATCTTTATGACTCCTTACACTCAGTGAATCAGAATAATGATTCCTTTTGATCTTAGCACAGAGCAGATTTCACTGGATACGAACAGAAGTGCCAGCCAAATGTGAACTGCTCAAAACTTACACTGATAAATAATATTCAAAGAAGTCAAAACATTGTGTCACCACTCAAGTTTGACACTGCTTCTGTCATAAAAATGAGAAATTGGCAGGGCACAGCACAGTTTTAGACCATTCTTGCAATAATCACAAAAATACAACTGAGAAAAGCAAAGGGTATGTGATAAGCACCACTTTATCCCAGTATCACAGCTGGAAAGGGGTACATATTTGCAGAGGTTTAGAAGGAAGGATTCTCTCCTTCTCCCTAATTTTTGCAAGATTTTCTGAAGGACAAAGCATTAACTTGCAACTTACAGTGAAGACACATGAATATAATTACTCAAAATACATATAGGATTACAGAGTGAGCCCCCCAAATATCTACAGATAGCAAAAGGCTTCTTTAATATTAATATGGGGAGAAAAGAGAGGCAGAAGCTCAGTGAATGTTTGGCGATGTGTTCTGCTGTTATTCTCAGGTGTAATTGGAATGAGAAATGAAAAGCCTCAGACCCTCTTTAATCAGAGCATTGAATTAAAACTGTACAACCTCAAAGTGTCTCCTGTGAGAGAATGCACTTCTTGGCCAACAGTCTGTATTTGAAACTGGCAATTTTCTCTTCAACATTGCTCCCTGTTGGGATGTAGCATAGGAAACAACCTGCCTGAGCCACGTCTCTGAACTGGGCATGGATGAAGGCTACATGGCCACAGGAATCCACAACGAATTAAATATGCAGCTTAAAGCCAACACAAAGGAATGTTGCATTCCTGCACACGGTATTGACTGCTTGCCAGTAGATATCATTTCTACTGTAGTGTATATATATGGTATTTAGTCACTTTTCCATTACCTGTTTTACTCCAAAAGCTCTTTTCTGCAAATCAGGCTAACTTTTAGCATGAAAAATGAAATATCCACAGTACTAACCAAGAGAAATACATCTGGCTGCCAATGCAAAGATTCTCCTGACCGCTCCCGGCAGACATTTAGACTTGTGTAGCAGCCAGGCATTTTCTGATGTCATTAAATGACTGACTCTTCTTGATCTTAAACTTGGCAAATTAATGACCCTAGACAGGCCCAAGATGACAAAAATCTACACATCTGTTGACAGTGACAAAATTTTTCTACAATATTAACTAATAAGTTACACAAGAAATGGGCAAGTTTAGCACCATTTAAATTAAAGGTTTTAAGTTCTGTCTGCTGTCAATTTTGCTATGTAGATACAGCTCCAAGTACTAATAGCACTTAGAAATGTCCCTTGTAACAATGTCCAATTTCAACTTCACATCCTGTTACCATTTAGCTGATTAAATTATTCATGTATGCATGATCATGCACAAGTACACACAGACATATATAGTTACTTGGGCTACAAACATACTAAAAACATATGTCTGTCTTCTACCTGTTTAATTTGCTGTGTAAGCTTTGTAAGGCACTAATTTCCTCTTAACATCAAGAACAAAAAATAATTGCAATGTTATTTTTTAAAAAGGGCAAGATTAATGTGTTAAAATACATTGCTAGCATAATTTCTTCTCTCCATGTGCCAAGTAATCAAAATGTTTCACCCTCTTTTATGTTGCACATTGAGGTTCCATTGGAGCTGGAGAGCCACAGTCTAGACAACATAAAACACCACCCAGAAATGACAGCCTGCTGGAAAGGCTTTATGTTCTGGTAGTCCTTTTTGTCATTATAACTAATTATGTAGGACCAAATAAGCCTGCAATATTAGCTCAGCACTCAGGGGTTCCTAGAGATGGATGCTCCCTGTGATGCTGTGGATATTAGAAAATGCAGTTTCACAGTTTTGTTGTCAGCAGGGTCAGGTGGTCTATTAAATACTGTCAAGGAGGAGAAAGGACAGGAAAAGAAGAGCAAGCTTTGGTGATAGAGTTTGGCTCTTACTGGCGCTTTCTACTGCTTTTTCAGTTTTATTATAGTTTATTCCTAGGTAATGATCTATAAACAGAAAGAAAATTCAGTCTGCAGCCAGCTAGCTCAGTGAGATTTTACAGCCAGTGTCAATATACTGGGGACAGGGGGAAGATCATTCAGGGAGGAGAAAAATTCCTGTGAATACTATCCTATATTAACTACAAAAAAATACTAGTAGTTTATAACAAGAAATGTCTAGGGGGAAAAAAGAAAATTAAAGCTTTTCTATTTATATTTTTCAGATTTCTATAAGTCTTCAAATCCAAATTAAATTGTTTTCCAGGAATTCTATTTTTTTTTTTATAAAAATCAAGTTGTTTTCTCAGAAACCTTATTTTCTTTATTGAAAATGTTTTTTGAAGGAAAACTCATTCTTGTCAATAACACAAAAACATGAGACTACACTGAGTACTGAGAAATATATAAAGCCTTTCTCTTTCTTAGATGTTTTTGCCTTTGATAGAAGTTAAGCAGCACTTTCAGTAGTTTCCAGGAAAGTAATGGGTTTCTGTGGTATTGGTGTTGCCAGGAGTGCTATGTTGTTATTGGTGATAGTTTCTGTGAAATGTAAAAAACTAAGTTCATTCTCACTAAGCATGACATTCACTGATAATCTGGAAGAAAATATATTCTCCTGATGGCATATCTAAGGTAACAGCAATTGTACTGAGTGTTAAATCCCCACCTTTCCTTGATTACAGTTTTGCCAGTTTCATTTTCCTGCAGATGAAGCTGGGCTTTCACTGGCTTCAAGAACTCTTGAAAAGGGAGAAGCCATGAAACAGGTCCACAGCTCCATCCAGGTTCCACTTAGAGCAAAATGCAAAGATATTTGCATCTGTAAACCACATCAGTGTGCTATGCAAGTTACTAGCAGTACCAGGGACTCTGGTACTCCATTTTTTCATGGCCACTTGTGGGGAGGAAGAGGTGGTTGCAGTCATGAGTGAGAAATCATCTAAATCTGCAAAGAGCCCTGCAGACAGGGGCGGGCTCTGTATGACCAGTGGCTCACACTGGTTCAGGGTACTTTGGATCAAGCAGGCAAACAAATCTGCTCCAAGTTGAAGAACATGTGCACCACACTTCTGACAAGAATATAGCAATATGTCTTCATTCCTCTCTTAACTACAGGTTTGTGGCAAACTTGCCATTTATTCAATTCTAGCTTGGTTTTGTCCCTTGGGGACTTACATCCACAGACTGTTCTCCCCTGCACACCTGCAAGGCCAGCTTCTCCTCTCCTTGGTGAACACACCCTTTCCCTGGCAGCTGCCTTGGCTCCACAAGCCACTCACCACTGTTTCCAGGCATTCATGGTGATGCTGGAAGGCGCCCAGTTCATGTGCCTCGCCTGACCACTGGAATAAACAAGCCGAGGTTCAGCCTGGCAAGCGCAGCCAGCAGATGATTGTTCAGCTCTGGCGTTTTACGTTTTCATACACTAGGAAAGCATCTATAAATAGCCTTTGAGAAACATAAATGTTTTAGTACAATGGGATTCATGTTTAATATGAAATCAATTTATAAAATCCCTTCCCTTAGGATTGCAATTAAAATGTTTAGACAAAATTAAACTGCTTCTTGGGAAGATACAATGATGCGGAGAACAATATTTAAACAAGCTCCCAGTGCCTGACAGAAAATGGCTCTTTGCAATCAAGCTCCAAAAGAGAAGACAACATAGCTGTTTATTATTGCTCCATATGCTGATGAAATATGGGTACGTGAGCACCAGTATCACAGAAGCTTATAGAAAAGAGGGATTTCTAGAGAAAATGATGGTATTTGTTTCCAAAAAACAAATTGGTAGTTGTCCGAGGCAAGTTTGGGACATGTTTTCATTATTAACTAGCATCATGTGATTAGTCAACTCCAGCTTTGGCAAAAGAAATTTTCATGTACAGAGCAGTTTGATATAAATTGCTGCCTGCCTATTGTTTAAAAAAAAAAAAAAAAAAAAAAAAAAAAAAAAAAAAAAAACAAACCAAAAAAACCCCACACAACAGGTTTTAATCACAGCATTTTCTATCCTTGTAAGATCCTTGGCTCTGGCTGTAAAGCTCTTGTGGATAGCTCAAGCACAGAGGAAAGATAATTGTACAATGCTTTTATGAAGCTACAGTTAATCCAGGAGCTAATCAGGGATTGTTTAGCTCCTGGCATAAACTAGTATAATCTCTGTGCAGCTCTCACCTGTGCCCTTTTCCAATCCTTGACAATAGTTTGTTATAGCTTAACCAAATTCAGGCAATATTTTAGGAAGACAACTTGGAGTTTTTTCCTCTTTGCTACCCCTGCATTTAGGAAGGTTAGGAAAGGATGTTAACAACATGGGTTTCTTCAGAACCCTTTTATTCCAGGAGATAAGTGGCAGAAGATGGTGGTGACTAAGAACAAGCACAAAGCCACCAATTCCATCAGGTATTCAAGACAAAATTCTTCTGTGTTGAACCATCTTAAAAAAAGTAGCTCACTGCTTCCAAATCTTATCTAGAAGAATATGCAACATAGTCACAAAAGATATCTACTATTCAACTTTTACTATTTACTTAGTTAAAGCCTTGCTATTCTGGTCACTCTAAACTACAATTTTACTTTAGCACGAGAAAGATTATATTTTTTATGCTTCATTAAAATTATTAGGCCTAGATGCGTGACAATATACATGATTGCTGAGAACATAATCATGCTAAGGATTTAGATTTGTCTGTACTACTACCAAGATTTAATGAGAGGAAACAAACAGCAAATGGAGACACTTCTGGTTTACCAGAGTTTTTTAATCTAAGCACCACATTGAAAATCTGTAGTCTCTTTGTATTGCAAATAAAGGATTTCAAGACCTGCTGATTTCTTCTCTTAGTGTTGCCATGCTGTCAAAATCTATACTGCACTGGAGATATATACTAAACACCCAACTGAAATCTGTGATTCTATAATGCTTTTCTGTTTCCACTTCCTTTCCTAATTTTGATTTCACTCATTTCATGCTGTGTGTGCAACCTGTCATTATATATCTGTGGTTTCTGTCATTACATATCCTTCTTTAATTAATGTGTATGGGCATGGTGGGATAGATTCCCAATGCCAGCTCCTGACTGACTGTCATGTGCATTGACCTTGTTGACCTCAGCTACACTTCCTTTCCAGCTTTTAAATGCCAGAACACTCATAACGCACTGGAGCCTTGGAAGTACAGTGACATCTGTTCTCACAATTTTAGCTATCTTGGTTCCACCAGAACTAGAAAGTGGCATTTCCCTCTTGCACGTGTCAGCTGCTGGATCCTTGCAGAGCTTGGTGAAGCCGTGCTGAGTGCAAGGCTGGTGCAGCTTGAACCCTGAGATGAAGCACAGCAGCCCGGTGCCGGTGCTCGCAGAGCCCCATCGATCCCCCAGCCCTGCCGTGCAATCAGCATCAATCAGATCACTGCAGACACAGCCTGTGTCCAGCTGGGCTCTGCTCCCTCTGCTAGGAACATTCTGCTGCTTACATCTCATCATGAGCCTCACATCTGAGTCCTGCTGGCACCCTGCCCTTGAGGCCAGAGGGGAGCTGTGCCCGGCCATCCAGGAAGGGCTCAGCGCTCCCCAAGTGCGCGAGCTGGCACATCAAACCTCCCCGAGGTCTGGCACTAAACCCTCAAAAGGACTGCAATTTGAACTGGGATATTATGGAGACACTTTTATCTTTACTTTTTTTACGAGCCTTAGTTAAGTTTCTTGTTTGAACTGGCCCTTAAAATACTTGCTAGAATATAGCACAATTTAATTGTTACTAAAAAAACCCTCAAAACTTCCAGCAAGATCTAGCTACCTAAGATCTGTGGGTTTTAAGTGACTCAGGAAATTTGTTTTTCCTAGTACATAAAAATGAAAATTTCATAGTATCCATCTAGGTAAAAGGCAAGGAAAAATTATTAAAACTAACATGACAAGAAAAGTACTAAAAGTACTGAAGAGCCATTAAAAATTAAAGCCACTATTTTGAAATAAGGAAATATCTGTGTAAAACATTCACTTTCTGTAATATTTTAGGATTTGTCTAAGTACACAATGAATATTTCTTCAATATTTTCCTGAAAATCTTAAAAGCTTCATAGTCCAGACAAGCATTTTTGAAATTCTGATAACATATGCAGATTATATCACAAATACTTTTGTAACCTCAGTCATGAAATGCCTTGTATTTTGCGTGAATAAATACGAATCAAAATACAGCAATGAATTTTGCAGATAGAAATTATTAAAACTACATATATGCTCTCACTCCCAAGCAAAGTATTTAAAGCATTACACAATTTCAATTATTCTTCCATCCTCATTAGAAGAAAAGAAAGAATTCCCCATGCCTAAATTGCGGATCACAAAATAAAGTCACATCAGCAAAGGAACCCTGCAGCTTGCTCCTGACACAATGCAGGTGGTCACTGGGTACCCAACCTCTGTAGCTCTGCTCAAGCTCCCTGAAGTTCTGCAGCCATCCAAGTTTATGGGCTAAGAGTGAGGGATTTTGGAGCTAAGATGTGGGTAGGAGGAACAGAGGTAAATTTAAGAGCAGAATCATTCCGAGCTGTGGCTGCAACCTGCCTGACCTGAACATTGATATGAATTTTGTTTGAATTACACAAGCACAGGGGCACACATGCTACCAGCCCCTTCCAGAGTAATCCCTGACACCCCAACACACTGACAGCAATCCAGGCCTGTCTGGTGAGGTACAGAGTAAACACAGCTGTCCACCGTAAAGACAGGATTTTCTTGTGCAACCAGCAATTCTCTCTGGAAACTCTTCATGTAAGCCTAGTGGCAGGAATCTGCTATTTACCAAACTCCAGAACATGCTATGAAAACAGCCTGTTTATGATAAACACAAAATGCAAAACTGTGAGGAATCCTCCAGAAAAAGAAAACCCCTTTCTTTTCCATTTTTTTATGCTACTTTAAAAACAATACAAGTGTTCTTCAGCAAGTCTTTATGAAGAGACAGTAATGATTTTGCAAAAGTGTTGCAAGAGAGGTTGAATATTTCTCTGGTTAAAGAAAAGGTGTTACTTTGGAAGTAATTTCAGTTACAAATGACTATAGTGTATATATAATTTCACTTACTTTAAAATGCAATGTTACATGTTAAAAAAGACATAGAAAGTAAATATGCTAAATAGCCTAACAAGGAATTCGCATGCATGTAAAATTAAATGTATTACAAACAATGTCCACAAAAAAGAGTGACATCTCTTGACAAGTTCCGTGTTACTGTAGAGACAACATCTGTCTTTGGTCATCTATATTGACCTAATCATCTAAAAAGGCACATTGGTCTTTTACAGTATACATTCTTTTAAAAAAATTATACATCTCTACTTTTAAGCTTGGGTCCTTTACAAACAGAGAAGAATAAGTTACCAAAATCTGAACATAAAGAAGCCACCTACTGTAAAGACATCATTTTTCCAGATTGCAGGAAACTCCTTTTCCTGTATTACTTTAAAATTTAAGATGAAAGGAAGATTTTGTCAGGGTCAGGCTAAAGCTAGGACTGACCACAACATTTCTAAGTCAAATTTGGGATGGGAGTCTGCTAGCATTGTCTGTCCCACTGGTGCATGGATTGCATTTCGACTCATCCACATTGTTTTCAGCAGGAGTAGATGGGAGAGGGGAAGAAATGAAAAGCAGGGCACAGTGAAAGTAAGGTAGTCTTCCAAAAAGGAGTAATTGTCAAATGTATTAATATTCCCTAAGATGGCTTCTCCAGATTGGCAGCTGTGTTTGGTTGCTGTAGGGGCAGTGTGCCATCAGGAACCCACGAGAGGTGACACTGCAGCCCCCAAGAGCCCAGAGGTGTCTCACTCCTGTGGGAGAAGGGAATGGAGGCACAAAATTCCTCGACCAAGATGTGTGCAGTGCTGTGCCAGAATTGGCAAGGGCTGTGTTAGGACATTTCTCACAAGCTGGGGTTACACACCTCACTGTGTCAGGACCAGAGCACTCGGTGTTGGGGAGACACCTCACAGGGATGTGTAACTACCTAATTCCTGTCAAACTGTCCTGGTTTAGGGAAATTTGGGAGGAAACATCTGAAAGGGGTTCCTACACCTATTATGTTAAAAATAAGGAGGGCTTCAGAAAGGACTATTTCTAAAATAACTTTTAAGAAATACTACTAAGTTCTTACAGAAAATACTGGATTAATTTTTGAACAAGTCATGACAATCTACTGAGGAACTAAAACATTTCATTTTCACAGCAGCACCTAGATACCATCCTGATTCTTAAACAGTCAGGGCACATATTTGGATGAAGAGCAGTCATAGTTGCATAGGATATATTAGTGTTTTATGAGAAAGTAGAAATACCATATTTTTTCCTTCAATCTTACGTTCTTCAAGAGTGACTCTCCTTCTAATAGCTCGATTTCAACAGAAAAGGAACTTGCTTTGGCTTGTTGGGTTCCCCCAGCCCCCCAGAAGGAAGGTAAGTCTACTTCTTTTTGAGTCATTAAATGGTAGTTTGAACTTTTTCTAACACCACAGCTAAAAACTGATTAGGTTATTTACCTCTTAATTGCAAAAAAATTAGGCCACAATTGTCACTGCCCCTAGAAGCTGTTGTGCTAGTCTACATCCTATGACCATTATTATATATTGCCCTGGACATAGGAAAGGAACCTCAAAACTGTCTTGAGGTGGTCAGCAGAAATATCTCCTCTTGGAGAGGAATAAAGAATTGATGCAGGTGGTGAAACTCTGTGCCCTTGCTTCAGTAAAGAGCAGCAGCAGTGATGGAACCAAGCTATTCTTATAGCCATGAATCATTTCAAAATTCAAACTGCTTCTGCCAGGTGATAGCAAAGAAACAACTCTGATTGTAGGGAGAGGTCTGAGCTGAGAGTCAGGAGTCTCTTCTGCATCCTCCACACTTGTCCAGAGCCAAACTCTGACACAAGGTACAGTCTGAACCTGTCCCAGCCTCGGGATGCAGAGAGAATGAAGTAACACCAGATAAAATGTAACACAGATCATAAATACAGTCCTCTCATGAAATTTTAACAAGTGCAGAACACCACCAGAGGAGACTAAAGACAAAAAATTAAACTATTTATAGAAGGAGTGGCAACAGACTACAGGGGGAAAAAACCCCCAAATCCTGAAACACTACTAAATAAAAAAAAAGTTTGACATATATATGTATTTTGCTTCCAAAAGTCAGAGGTGTGAAAAATCAGACAGAAGAACCCTTCCAATATGTGAATGTTATGAAATTTAATTATTTCTTAAAGGCAGATTTTTTTTTTGTTAAGGCATTACCAGTGCTGTTTACTTGATACATAAACATTGGTCTGCTTGCACTAGCAGAGCAATCTTAGCATAAAAGCTTTGATTTCTCAGTGATTGCACTTAATATTACATCTACTCAACTGCAAAGGCAGCCTGCCCAGAGCTTTCTTAGTTGTTTTCAGTCAGAGAATATTTTGGGCCAAGCTGAGTAATGCAGATTTAGAAGACTGGAATTTTAGCTCACAAAAAAAAAATGCTGAAAATACAAAACATAGTAAGCACAATTTTCAGGCAAGTGGTGACTGCGTGCTTTCTTCACTTTCTTCAGAGGGAAATTTCTTTGTTTAAATCAGCCTGAATTTATTATTTGGGCATCATTCTGAACATGGCACTTCCCCATCACACCTGAAGTTGATAACCTGTTTCAGCTGATGAACTTCAGGCAGTGCTTCACTTCTTAAGGTTTTATCTAGCACAAATAAAAATTGGGAAGATGAATATGCTTTACACAGGAGCAGGGGGATGTAGGTGGGAGAGCCATCATGGAAATATGCAGGAAGAATATGCTTGCTTATTTTATTGTTTCCTGAGGGTTCCTACTCTCCTCCCTTCCACTCCATCAGTACATAAATTATGCTTGTGCTTCCTTACACCCATTGAATACCAGACTTCCCACCTCCTTCCTTATGAGGATCGTGAGTTAGAGGAGCAATAATAGCCACATTCTTAAGCTACAATAGCAACATTTAGGGGTATTTGTCTTTTCCATTTTCTGACAGATCCATTACCAGTTCATTAGCCTTTAGTGGGTAGAGACATTCAGTAAACAAATGAAAGTAACTCCATTTAAGAGCTAGTGAGCTAAATACAGCTCTCCTGCTCAGCCTGCTAATTACACGGAGTGTTGCGAGCACCGCCACAGAGCCATCCTTTTGCTGCGATTTGAGAAAACTCATCTTAAAATTCCTGAAAGCCAAGACACAATCAGCTTTCTTTGTCAGTGTCAGTGGCTACAAAAATGTGAAATAGAAAACTAGTCCAGCAACATTTGGGCTACTCCATCTTGCTGTATTCCAGAAAATATAGAGAATATGTACTCTAAATTCAAAAGATCATTGTCTTCCTCTTCCACTCTATTCCTTTGCTAAGGTGACAGACTGCTCACTACAAAAGTACTGTGAAAGCACAGTAGTTGAGAGGCCAATCTCTTCTTAATTTTAAGCTTAAAAACATTTTAAAAATACATACAGGAGGAGTGGCACATGAGAACTCAGTCTTGATAGGTGTGATACAAGGTATTGTTTTTAAATAGCCCAGTATAAAAGCCAGGCAACAGGATACAGCATTATTTGTCTTTCTCCACATCCTTTTGTCTACCCTGCATTCAGATTCCTGTACAGACACCAGGGAACCAATCATCTTCTGATACTTGGACAGTAACCTCTTAAAGATAATTACATTAAATTAAGTTCATTGACACAATGGGACTTTACCTTGGCTAGAGTGGGAGTAAAAATGACTTTTATCTTTTCCACTAGTGCACAAGTCAGGAGGAACAATTTCCATAGTAGAAATGCAATGCCAAGCCCGTATTGCTAATAATGTATACTTTTTTTTTAGTATTTTTCTTACCATGTGCTAAGTTTCTGTGCCACATGGGGCAATAAGCAGGCTGCTTCTCAAAGTTTTAACAAGGAGGCAGGTTCACAGCCTGTTTCCCTCAAAGAAGTCATTGAGAGTAAGGTAGTTACTATTCAGAGCTAAGCTAAGTCCAACTCAAAAGTAATTAAACGGCAAGAAATTGCACCCACCTTTTAAACATAACTGTTTTTTACTTGGGGTGAAGTTGGAGGCAAAAATGCTGATTCAACATGAGGAACCTAAGCTTTTCACTTACTTCAGAAGACTGAATAATGTTGTTGGTGCTGATGCTGGCTGCACGTTGACAAAGTATGATGTAAATGTCACAGATGCACATTTTGGGAAGATATGTTATTGCAGGGTCCTGTTGTAAAGATGCTTTTAAGAAGCTGTTGTCTCTTTTCCTAATTGATCACAGGAAGTGCATCTCTTGGAGAAGCAGTGAGAGCTGGGATCAATGACAGGCTAGTTTAATGCAGCTCTTAACAACAACCTGCAGAGATTAGGAGGCTGTCAGAAAGATAACACCAGAGATTTATAGATTGTTTTCTGAAGCCATTCTCGGCTCTCATGGGTGCTCTATGATGTTTCTCTATGCTTGGATATGTAATATGTACTCCCCATATAGATCCAAGCTGTAGTTCTCATTTATGAAGAAAATAGCCTTGCACCTTTCTGTGCTGCTCGACTCCCAGCGCCCTGGAGAGCAGGAAGACGGGTGTCTGGAAGCAGAGTTAAGTAGTTAGAATGGCTCAGGGAAATCTGAGTTATAGCTGCAGTTTCTTCTGTCACTAGAGTAGGGCATAATGGGCCTAATTCAGCTCCTGTAACACCACTAAATCGATGGAGCAGCATTATCAACAAATGAGCCCCCTGTGTGCTGAGTCGGGGCTCAGGTGCTGCAGTGTTTGGGTTTGAAGGTCCAGCTCCTGAAAGGCACTTAAGTCCTCAGGGAAGGGCTCCGCTCCAGCAGGGCAAGGAGAGTGTCTCTTTTCTCACATCCACAGCCTGGGAAGAAATCAGACTGAAGTGTGCCAAGCAGAAGGGGAAATAAAAGGTGCTCTGCTAACACAAGAGGGGAGCAGCACTATTGATTTTCATGGAATTAGGGTGCCCTGAACTAGCTGAGGATCTGCTCCCCTCCCCTCTGGCTGAATAAGCCAATGCCAGCATTGCACTGATCCTTCCCAGCCCCTCTGTCTTCTATATAGTAGGCTTTCAGAGACATTTATGTATTTATGGGATTTGCCTATTGTAGCTTTAAAGACATTGCATGTTTTACCTGATATGAGTGAGACATGACTATTCATTGCAATTATTCCTGAAGATCATTTCACTTGTCAGTAGCCAGGAGAGTGCAAAGTAAAAATGAATTACCTGAATAGTCACTATTTGAACAAAGGGCACTATGGTCCAGGCAGAGGAGAAATTCTGGATGTGCAGGGAAAGGTTAGTCCCTCAACAGCATATAAATCATAAAGATAAAACCAGTTAACCACCCCTTTATGGAATATTAGGAAGACTTTCCTATGACTTTTGGTTTGGTTTTTTATTGTAAATCAGGAGTAGAGAGACCTTAAAGACAGAACTATAATGTATTGGGCAGTCTCAGCCCACAGATTAATCTACACTTTTCCAACTCCTCAGAGGACCTGCCATCATTTTCATAAATAGATGACAAGGACAAAGATGGACAAAGCTAATTAATTTTGTTTCTCAGGAGCTCAGTGCAGTGTACAAGGTGATGACTTAAATGAAACCTCAGGAGCTAAAGATATATAGCTGCTAAAGTGGTCTGGTGTGATTTCTTAAAACCTGAGGAATTGCTACCAACCTCTACATAAAATTTGGATTCTGTTTCAATTAGAGAGTACAGGAAAAGGGAAAAGATACCTAAACACAATTTTTCTGCTTTTTTGTTTAAATCAAAAGTGTTAAGTGGTTACGTGTGCCCCACTTTAGAGTTGCAGTAAAGTGCATTTTTAGTGAAACTAGCACTGAAAAGCAACTAGAGGAAAGAGGTGAGTCAGTAATGCTCATAACTTACAGTAAATAAGGAGTCTCATTGTGTGGACTAAATGCACAGGACAGTTGTTTCCTCGTACTGACAGTTGGATTAGTTTTTAAGGCATGCACCTGACAAAGGTGGCAATTTGATCTGTGAAATGTACAACACTACGAAACACTGCTCGAAATGAAGCTAGCTCTATCTTACAGTTCACGTTGTGTGTACCATAATGCACTTGAGAAAAAATGTAATGGTTTCTGGGAAGATGAAGCCATCACTTCAGCAGCCCCTGCTTCCTCCTCTTTTTCCCAGCTCCATGGGCTGAGCTGTTGGTGCAGAGTATGGAATATCCCTTTGGTATCCCCACACAGCTGCTGTGCAGCCCCAGCCTCCTCAGTGGCCAGAGGGGGTGAAAAGCAGAAAAGGCTTTGACTTGTAAACCTTGCACAGCAATAAACAAAACATCCCTATGTTACCCACTCTGTTTCCAGCACAAATCCAAATCACAGCTTCTCAGACCAAAACCAGTGTGGTGCACAACCACACAAACATGTCCAAACACACAGATGTCTGACAGATGTTGAATACAAGTCCTTCACAGCTTGGGCACTAACTGAAAGCAACTAGGAGATCAGATGCTACAATAATAAATATAAAACTAATAGCGCAAATGCATTAGATAACAGCAAACATTGGGCAGATGCCCACTTCTTTCAGTCTGGTAAGAGGATGGAACAGAATATGGAACATAAGCAATTAAAAAAAAAAAGCCAAACCCCTTGACCATGCAAAACCAGAAAAACAAAAAACCCAAAGCCAAACAAAAAAAAAAAAAAAAAAAACCCAATCCACAAGCAAGCCTCTTTCCTGGGCATAAACATTTAAGAAGATGGGAATACTCAGTTTAGCTGAACATAAACCATTAAGTCTTTGATAAAACCCATGTGGCAGACAGATCTGAAACAGGTTTATTCCCTGAGCCTTAGTTATATATTGAAAGCAAAAATTAGGAAAGACTTCTCTATAGCAGCTGGAGAGATGCAGTAAAGAAAGTCTATATCTGCACTATATTCATATGAATTTTGTGTGAAAGAACTCTCCAAGGCTGGATAAAAAAAAGGAATTGTGATTGTGAGAGCATCTACCCAGGAAGAGGCCCTTCAGAACTGAATTAAAGCAGCAAGGAGTGCTGTGTTGGAAATTTAAGTGGGGAAATTCAATATTAAATACAGTTTCAGTTTAAGACCATAAGATAACTATAAATGTTACAGACAATGGAGAGAATGTATAAGATCAAATCATCCACAAGAAGTTCAAAGACTGCTTTTTATAGTGAATTCAAATTAACAACAATATTGAGGGGTTGTTAAGGCCGATTGTGTGCAGTAAAAGAGATGTATGGACCTCCATCAATTGAAGGAATTAATGTTAACTCCATATGATTTACAGAAGCAGAAAGAGAAAGAAAGATGTGCTTCTAATGCATTAATTTATTGAAATTGCTTCCCCAGTGTACACTATCAACCAGAAGCTTGATCACACCCTTCAAGTAGGTTTTACCTGGCCTGTGATATCTGCCAGTAATGACTCTCACTCACCCAGTGTTTAGAGCCCAGTGTAAAAATACTTCTGCCCCAAAGGCACCAGCAAGGCACCTCCTAAGGCTTGACCCCTCCCACCAAAGCTGCCTGGCAAATCAGGCCTATATTCCATCAAAACATGGGAAGAGAAACCCATTGTTGTTTTGCTTTAAATTTGTGTGACTCAGCTGGGCTGTTTAGAATAAGAAGTGCTTATAATAGGCAGCCAAGATGCCGTTGCAGAACAAGAAATATATTTGGCCATTTGATGGCAGTGTTAAATTGTGCATTGCAACATCTTTGTTATGTTCAGGCTTTGCTCTTAGGACCATACCCATCTCCTTCTAGGGCTTTGGATTCACAGCTCAAACCTCTTTTTTAATACATACATGTCATGAAAAAAAAAAAAAACACCAAAACTAAAGGCAAAAAACCTGTGAAGAGTAGGCATAGTGTGGATTAATTTATCTGGAAGAATGTGTTGGAAGTATTGCTACTTAATATTTGAAGATATCTTGATGTTTTGGATGAACTTAAGTCTCTACTACAACATCCTGGATCATTTTAGCAAATAAAAGACCAACACTTAAGTAATTTCTAGTCAGACAAGTCCTTATAAGAAATCCCAGCAATATTAAAGGAAGCTTTTTTCTCCACATCTCCAACATTACACATATCAACTGTAGGGATAAGTCTAGTAAGACAAGGAAGATTTGCATTTCACTCTTGTGAAATGCAAATACCAACATCCAGGATTCAGGACCAGTTGCTAGATCTGAACACATCATGTCACATAAAATAGCATTCATTCACTTCTAGACAGTCTCTAACTACATCTACAGCTCTAACTCCTGTCAGCACATCATTCAGTTGAGGGAATAATTAAGTTGCACGTTCTGATTTTTGTTTGGTTGGTTTCTGCACATTTATAACAGGCAGCATTATTTCAGATTTATTAATTGCACAGAATTACTAGATTAGGAGATGCAGGCAGAGGTTTACTCACAGCCTACAATAGCTAAAGGAGAGGCTATCACATTCGCTTACTTTGATCTCACTCTGCATGAGGACTCCCAGTCTTTTTCCAGCATGCAGGTGAATACAGCAGCAGGGAAAAGTTTTATCCCATGCTTTTCTTTGGTCATAATTGATCCAAGCAACCAAAATTATTCTACAAACACCCTGAAGGTTAGAGGGTACTCACTCTGTGAAACTTCCTCCAACATTGTCACTTGTCTTTAACTAAGTGGCATTAAATCCATTGGTTCTTACCTACAGAAAACCAGGAATAGCAAAAATAGGCCTCTCTGGCTTTTCATCTTGGACAATGAACAAGAGCCTAACAATACAAAGGTATCTCTGAAGTACACAATTTTGAATTGAGTAATTTCTGGCTGTGCTGGGTTGACCTTGGCTGGCTGCCAGACCCCCTCCAGCCAACCTCTCACTGCTCCCTCCCCAGGAACAACAGGATTAACTAAAGCTCATGAGTATAAATAACAACAAGGAGATTAGCTATTAGTTACCATCAGGGCTAAACACACTCAATTTAAAGAAAATTAGTGTCAATTATTGACAATTAAAATAGAGTTGGACAGGAAAGAAGTGAAACAGAAGATATAAAACACTTCCCCCCCATTCCAGTCTTTCCAAACTCAATGCCACTCCCTCATTTCCCCCTCCTCCCCCTCCCCAAGTGGTGCAGTGGCACTGGGATGAGGATAAGAACACAGCAGTCAGTACCTCTCTGCAGCTCCTTGCTCCCTGGAATTTTCTCTTGCTTCAGGTTGGGCTTCTCTCTTGGGAAACAGCTCCTGCAGTGAGAGAGCCCTCCACAGCCTGTGAGGGGAGAGAAGAAAGTGAGGAAACCTGTACTACAGCTTCTTCTCAAGCCTTAGAGGTCACACTCTTGTTATTACTGTTTTGCCTTTTTCAGCATCCCCCTCAAACTAGAGCTCAAGGCTTTTTGCCCCTTTTTAAATGGGTCTCAGCACCCCCTCACAATCAGATTTCTGCCCCAGACCCCCACCACCGCTGCAGCTCAGCAGGACAGGCACTAACCAGAGCTGGAGGCTCCAGAAAAAAACACTGTCTGCCCAAGGAACCTCTGAAATAACTCAGGCCAGTGTTAGCAGTGATTGCACTCGCCTGGTGATAATTAGAGCCCTCATTAAAGGACAGCCACATGACACAGGTGGTGTGATTTTTCAGTTTAAACTCTCTTTGAGGGAGGAAGAGACCTGAAAGGTCCTAGTTCAGCTATTCCTGGTTGCAGAGTGCTAATTTGTTAGTGAGGAGAAGAAGGATTTCTAACTCAGTGTTCCTAATACCTTATATTTATTCTTAAGCAACAACTTGCTGTCCACTAACACGAAACATGGGTAGGAGGAATATAATAATCAGTTTTCTCATTCTGAGTTTTTGCTGAAATAGACCTCTGAATGCATTGTGTTCCTGAATTTGCTGCTTCCTACTGTCCACCTTAAGTGACCTACACAATCCAGCTGGAGTGATCTTTCTGGTTGATAAGCTGCCTTCAGTTTTAGAGCTTCCTCTTTTTCCTGGAGCATCAAATATAACCAGATAGGACACTGACCTCAAGCAGTTGTGATGAACATGGGAAGACACTGCAATCATATTAGCAGCCCCTAAATTATTCAGAACACTTTCTGGTAAAATGGTGCTGCAGGACAATGAAAGCAAAGAACAATTCCCAGCGGATTAGATTTTTTTTCCCTGTTGCTCTCTGTAATTATTTCTATCGGATAAGTTATTTGCTATGCAAGCTTACCTTCAAAAGCATGTTTGTTTAAAAGAGAAAGAGGAAGAAATCCTTTGTAGGGCCTGCACATGATTAAATGGCTTTAACAAAGCATAATGAATAATAATGGCAAAGACCTGTCAATTGGAATTTTAAGCATTTTGGCTCGTGAATTGGAAGAGCCAATGATCTCAAGATGACTACATGTAGCAAATAAGTGGATATTTGCCAGTGCTGCTATCAGTGAACATTACAGATGAGCTGTTACTGGTTTGCACATTTCTGCAAATAACATTTCTTCTGTAATTTTAATATAATCACAGTACAGGGAAAGCCAGTATGCAACTATTGTCTTTATCAATATATTCTGATATCTGAGAGCTTGTACAACCCAAGAGAATGATTGGGGTTTTTCTGGTTTCTCTTTTTAAAAAGGAACCTTGGTCAAAGGAAGCCAGACAGAAGTACAGGTGAGTCCCAGCACTAGTACAGGAAGGGTCACTTAAGGAGGGGTATCTGGGTTTGTTTGAGTGATGGATGGTGGTTTTTGTCATGTTCTGTCCTCAAAGCTCCATGCAGGAAGGCAAATATTTGCATAAAAGTGCAGAGAATGGAACACTTTTTACTGTCCCCATTGTATTATTATCATTTATCCGGTAATAACCAGGATTTGATGTAAGGTGTGCATTAAGATAATCACTTCTTTAAACTACTGCATGGTAAACACTGCTTTCTGGAAAACATCTTTTTGCATGAAAACTTTGTTTCCTTCCAGAAATGAATTTGGAGGAACTGCTTTTTTTTTTTTTTTTTCATCTCTATTTTATTTTTCTATATGCAGTTGCCTAAGGTATTACAGCTCTCCTAAACATGGGGTTTAATTTTTCTCATTTCACTGGCAGACACAGGGCAATATAGCTGAAATGAATTTGAGGTGTTTTCCAAGTTGTGCTTATACCTTTCATCACTATCAGCTTCAAAATTAAACAAAATATGAAGTTATTCAAATATTTAGATATTCTACTGTAGCAGACAGAAGCTGAGGAAAGGACAATAAATGTCATAAAACCTTAGTTTTCCAATCAGTTTTCCTTGACAAATACCCTTTTCTTTTGCACAGCCTCCATTCAGGAAGGCCCATGGGGAGGACTGGGCAGGCATCTATCACTTTATCACTGAGGACATTCGTTAACAATGTCACCTTTCCCTTAAACCCAGAGTTTGCTCTAAGAAATCTATTTTTTTGACAATATGGTGTGTGGCCAAGGCAATTTTTAACATCTATTACTCCTGTGTATTGTGTTTGAAATTGATAGTGCTGAATGTGTTACATTTCTACTATCAGATACTCATTGTGGGAGATAGAAATGCTGTGAAGGCCACTAACATCTCATTGAAGAAAAAGAAGAGAAATCTGATGGCTTTCCATTGAGGGACAGCTGCTCAAAGGGAGGTTAAGTAAGCACAATATGTTGGATACTGCTTTTTCCCCACTGGAGAAATGTGTACCAAAGCACTTCAGAGCTCTCCATCAGATCAGTGTTCTGGTGTCAGTGCTGTAAACAATTTCAATAGGATGCTGGCTGGGAGAAGTGGAAAAAGAACAGAAAAGAGAGGGAGGAAAACAAAAGGTGGGGATCTTTTAAAGAAAGAGACAATTATTTTTTTTTACAATAATGAACAAGCATACATATTCTTTTTGAATACAAATATTTAGCTCTGTATAGACAGTTTTCCATTAATAACAAAGAGCACTGAAGCAACTGAATATGTGCCAAGATTCTGCCCTGTGTTTTAATAAACTGGAGCAGATTCCCTGAATTTAAGCAATAATCCTGTACTGACTTGGTTTATTTTCTGGTGTGGAAAATCAGCCCTACTTCAGCATGTACATCAGTTGTGGCAGGAGCCAAATCAATCAGACAGTCAAGGTGGATCTGCCTAGCTCTCCATCTAAAAGTGAACTGCCCAGAGCAGTCCTAAGTCACTGACTCAATGGCCTGGTGTCATTAACAAATGAACTAGGGCTCCTCTTTTGTAATCAGGGGACACTTGGCTGCCTGAGGACCCGGTGTCCTCCTGTGACTCCCTCATCTCCTGCCTCTGCCTGAAGCCTTTGGCAGGACCCCCCTCTGTTGAACTGCTCTACACAGAAATAGCCTTCTCCTGTTCTGCCAGTCATTCCCTTTTTTCACAGGGAAAACCTGCGGACTGAGAACTAACCAAGTGGGAACATCATTCACACAGCCTGATTATTGTTTCTATAGGCTTCTTAGGAGATAAGTAATATTTTATTAAATTCTCACTCTACTAATATCAGAAGATTTTTTAAGTTAAGCAGTGGTCTATGCAGCTGAGTATATTTACTGCATGCCTCTAAATTTTCTTCTTGTCCAAATTTTTTTTTAGATTCTTAGGCTTTTTTTAATGGGAAAACTTTTTAAGACAGAAAAAGGGAGAAGAAAAAGACTAACCCCCCTGAAATATCACCTTAAATACCAGATTAAATCCTTATTCTACCTTTGGGTTTGAGGTGCCTCAGTATATAATAAGTCACCACTATGCTACATATCACACAAACCTATGAGACAGGGAAAATAAAAACAATACTTGAGTGTTGATTTTCATTTTCTCTTATCAGTAGCTTTGTTCTAAGGTAAAAGTAAATGCCTACTGAAATCTGGCTACTTAATTCTGTCTTCCATTTGTGTTTCTAAGATATAAATAAGGCAGCTGAAAATAGATCTGAAATACTCAGAGAATGAGTGGTGAGGAGTATCCTGTGGTACAAAGTGAAATCTTGTTTCTTGTGAGTTGATAAGGTGTCACAGACTTCCCCTGGATCATGGAGTGCAATGGATCTTTTCTTAAGACAGCCCTGACAGCTTCATGGAACTGAACTAATTCCAAGTGATGTTGATTTAATTCATTGAGATGAGAGTCTGATAACTGCCTTCAGTCTCGTGTAGAAAACAATGTGCATTCCTGCTGCTGCACACAAATGTTAACAACAACATGTTGGAACACAAGCTCAACAAATCATTTAAGCATTTACTTTAGCCTGCCCCACTGCAGCAAAACACTTAAGCACATGCCTAAAGGTATAGACATGCTCAAGTGCCTTTCTGATTAATGATGAACTGGAGCCCAAGTGTCTAATTTCAAGGCTAACATTGTGTCTTATTGCTAGATTGGAAGAATTACTCATTCCAGTACTATCCAGGGAGATTAACATCACATTTCACTTCCCTTTCTCCACGAATGCTGCTGGTACACAGTGGATGAGCTGAGCCCATGGGCTGGAGGAGTTTTGAAATATTGACACACAATCAGGCTTGCCAGTGACTGATGATGTCCTGAGTTCAACAGGCATTCAGGCTGACACCCCCCTCAAATGAAGTTTTACAAACTGTTACTTCATCATTTGAATGAATGAATCATAAAAATCAGTTTTCAGGAGATGGTGGGGAGGAAATTGTTAAAGTGCTTTAACATCCTGTCAAAATGTCACCTATGTGCAGGAACGACATGTGTTCATTTTAAAAAGAGAGAAATACAGAAAAACACATGACAATCAGACCTGAGCTGAGGAAAAAACCCAACCAAACAACACACTCAGGAAAAAAAAAAAAAATCAAACAAAAAAAACCCCAAAAACCCCTACCAAAAGGACAAGGGAATAAACAAAGGATAAGAGCATTGTCTTTACTGTGAATCCTCATTTCAGTCTCCAGAAGGTGAAAACAACAAGGTCAATGTCTCAGTTTAAAGAATGCAGCCCCCCCATTGCCAAGGTACCAGAGACAATGTCAGACTTAATTGACAGATTAGTGCCTAATCAATGATTTCTCTGATTAGTGACCCACTGACAGTAGGACCAAATCAATGTGTTTATTCCAGGCGTTAGTCCTGATGCTCTAAAAGAGTGAAAACCAGGAAAAAATTACAACATTAAGTAACTTGAATCCCCTGCATACCAATCACACCTGTCACTCAGCTTGCTTATTTACAGGGTTTGGAAGGTTTCATTGACAACAGAAGGGCTAATAAACAGAATCCAAGTCATGTTTAATTATATCAGTTTTATTATCTTAATTAATCAGTCCACCACTCTGCACTCTAATATCATAATGTTGTATTTTTTTATAACAGGCTACAAAAGATTTCTTTATTTCTCTTTTCTTATTTTTTGGCCCATATCTGTTGTGGTATTCTTTTTGTTGAATTCACACTCATAGACATGAGGCCACTGTATTAAATCTTTGAAAACTGCTGTTTAGGTGGAGAACAAAAACACCCTGAAAGCTGAATGTAATAACAAAAAGACAAGAGAGTCTGTACTCTAATTAATTTTAGATGAAATGGGAAAATTAGAAAAGACAATAAGGGATTTAAAGCCCAGAGGTATCTGGACAGGAACTTGGAAGAGACTGTGTAACTGTGCTATTGATGATAAAAGTCCATATACCAGTGCTTGATTACAAACAGAGATTATAGAAAAATAACTGTAAATTATGACTTAATCTATGCCAAGAGTAGATAGATATGCAACATCCTCCTGATAGCTGAGATGAATGTGGGAGGGGGAAACTGGATAATACTGATTTCAATTTTAATTCACATTTCAAATGCAAACTGTTTTAATTATGTCTAATTGAAATGATTTATTGCCTTAAGTAGCAAGGAAAAGGACCTGAACAGAAATTCAACTTCTTAATCTTTGTGCTGCATGTTGTTCCTGTTCTCCATTTGTTTATTGTATTGAATGAGAAATGGGAGACATGTCTTGTGTCACGCCTTTGCATATTTAGCTTTTTGAGCTGAGTTGAATCATGATGCAAAGAGAGAATATAGTTTCCATAGTGGAGACCCAATGATGTGAAAAGGTGAACCATTTAAATATGCACTGACAGCCTTCTTTAAAATAAACACAGCTTAAATTCCCAAGCTAGCACTAGATGTGTAAGCTGAAAAAACTGCAAAAAAGGCTCAAAAGATATTCTGTAAATAAAGTTTCCTTTTTTAACTGACAAAACTTCATTTTGGAGCGGATTATTTTTGTGGCTGTAGGAAGTGCTGTTGCCACCACCCAAGGATTCCTCTGGTATTCCATAATCTCATCCCTGAGGACAGGACCTATGGATCCATCATTCCAGAGCAGTGAGCTGGTTACAAACCTGTCCCAATTACCAGAGTCTTCTCATTTCTCTGGGCAAGAAAAGCTCTGCATTTTTGTGACAGCCTCAATGGGCAAACAGAGTGGGATACTCTGGGTAAGGCAGCCTCTGGGTCAGTGGCTAGGGCTGACTGAGATGATGGCTACAGCATGAAGACAAGTAAACCAAATCCCTGTTTCCCCTTCCCCTGGAGGAGTCTGTGCAACCGTGCAGTTGCAGGGCTTTTGGGAAATGCAGAAGTTCTTTCAGAGTACTCAGTATTCTGAAGTCACAGAAGGAACCTCTGGAGGTCAACTGCACCAACCATCAGCTCAAAGCTGGGCCTCGTTTTGTTACTGCTGTGAGTGGCAATCACTTTACTCAGGAGCTGTACCAGCCTCTGGCTGCCCATCACAGCAGCATCAAGGCTTTGAGTCTAAGTCAAGGGGTGATGCAGCTCCAAAAGAGCATTCCCAGTTCTCCAAAAGCAAGCACATCTGCCCCACTGCCCTCCCCATAACATGCCCTGCCTGGCTTGAGGGAAGATGACAGCCAGGCCTCCAGGGCTTGAAGGGAATTTTTTCTAGTCTTCAAAGGGAAAAGCTGGCTAAATATATTGAGCATTGAACTTTATTCTATTTGGCTCTGTGCTGTATATCTGCCTAGAAAGCAAAAAAAAATGGAGTATTTCTGTAAGGATATCCATTGACTTCAGCATTGAATTTGCTGATTGAAATGTGCTTCAGGAGAGGTACTAAAAATATATTGAAACTCCATTGAAATATATAGCTTTTCTGTGCGTTTTTAATTTTCCGTAAGAGGGATAATTCCTTGTTCAACTGGTTCCAAAAAAATCTAAAGAGGAATTATTTTCTAGTACAATCTCTAAGACTTTTTTTAAAGGGATGGAGGTGAAAAAGCAGTTGTGGTAGTTTTGTGCATGGTACACAACTGACCTGAGGGGAAAGCAGCCTGCCAGGAACCTCTCACAGGGACTAACTATCCATATAAATTCCCCGTGTTTGAGTTGATGCTTGCAGACAAGCAAAGGCTGATGTCAAAGTTCTGAAGGCCAAATTAAGACAAAGTTTTTCTAGGTTTCTTTGAAGAGCAAAGCATTTTGGACTGTCTTTTGGTTCCTGTAACTCAAGTCTCCCTGACAGCCCATTATTTGTTCTGTCGTTACGTTCTCTTGATTCTTTCTGACAAAGTTATCAAACACCCCACTGGGACCACAGCCAAAAAAGCATTCACCTTTGTACAAAGGGCCAAATCCTGATAAAGAATGCACAGCTGGAGTAAATGCGCTGTTTGGTAAGAAAAAAGAGCTAAATGGAGATTTCTGCTGCACCCTGTCACTGCTGGTGCAAATGCAGGCCATGGGAACTACAGGATATGGGGAGAAATAAAATACACAGCTCAGCAGGGCAGGTTTTTCTCCACACTAACACTCCTGTACAAATAGCCACAGTAGAGCTTAGATTCATTATACAGAGGTGTGTTTTTATTTTCCTTTTATTGGCTCTCTATTGTCTATTCCTCCATCCATAAGGAAGGTGGTATTTCGTTTTTATCTTGTTCACAGCTGCAATGGGAACTATTAATCCTTGTTCAACAGTGGATGCAGTATAGTCAGTCATAGCACTTTTTTTTTAATGCTTACATTACAACTCGTTACTTTTTGATATGCTTATTGCTTTTAATTTTTTTGTAATTGTTGCTCAACTTTTCACAGTTTTTTTTTTAATGATCTGGGGGTTTTTTTGTTTGGTTTTTTTTTTTTTTTTTTTTTTTTTTTTTGCACATCCAGAGTGCTGAGTTCCCAGCCACCCTTCATTCTGCACTATATTCAGATCTGGTGCATCAAAATAGATTCTACCAGTGTGCACAGTCAAGACCAAGGAACCACTGAGCATGGTGAGTCCCTTAAGAAGCATCTGCTGAGTGAAGGAGGTGAGGGAAGAAAAGAAATTAATTTATGTAATTTTACTGAAATATTTAATTTTACTGAAATACAATAATATGAAAGCATTACCTATTACTCACACTAAAGTGATCGTTTTGGTCAGTGCAATTTCCAAACTTTTCACCACTGAGACAGAACTCTAAACCTGCCGCTTCACTTTTTGCAGGGTAAAATTCATCCGCTGTGCATTTTAAGAAATATGATTCACCTTGTAAAAGGCAACATTCTGTCAGCTCTGGGTTCAGGTGCCTGCTTATCTCAACTGCTAGTGATTTTCTCCAAGTACAGGAGTGCAGGCAGATAAGGAGGAGTGTTGGCATACTGCAAATACACCATCATCTTCTGCTGAGACAGACAAACTGGGAACATATGCTCTTTTAACCTGAAGCCAGCATTACATTGGCCATTAGGAAGATGGGCTTTTAAATTGAAGGTCTGCTGTTGGTTACTGATTACTTTCTGAACAAGACTATTTAATGGACTCTAATTTCCTGTAACTAATTCATTCTTTGGGATCTGGAAGTAATTCTGGAACAATGTAACAGGTGATGCTAATAATTACCTCCCCCTATAAAATCTAAATCTCTAAATCCAGATATATATGTTTTCTCTTTTTGTTTTTCTTGACACTTAATCCCTAAAGTACTTTACAAAATAAGGTAGTACAGTTATAGAAATAAAATAGCAGGAGATGGAGATAAATTGAAATGCAAAATAAATAATTGATGTAATGTGTATTTTTCTTCCTGTGCATTGGAACAGGCTGCCCAGGGAAGTGGTGGAGTCAATGTATTTAAAAGATGTGTAGATGTGGCCCTTAGGGACATGGTTTAGTAGTGGGCTTGGCAGTGCTGGGTAAACAGTTGGGCTCCATGATCTTAGAGGTCTCTTCCAACCCAAATAAATTCTCTGATTCTGTGTTCCAAGGTGCTGTCAGATATTGCACCTTTGTCCGTGAAGTTGCCTTGTCCGTGGCAGGATTTAAGACAGAAGAGGTGCAGTCCAGCTCAGAGCACAAGTGTTCATTGGTATTTTGACAGCTTTTGCTTCTTTGCACATCAGGTAAGGCTCTCCACTCATTAAGGAACAACAGAAGTGAGCAAAATCCAGCCCACAGGGCTTCCTACAGCCAGCAGACACAGCAGCCGGGAAGGCCACCCCTCTTTACCTGCTTTGCTTTTAAACTGCATGTGTCACACAGTGCAGGGTAAGAGACAAAGCTTTTCCTGCACCTACAATTTGGTGTTTGCATCTGATGCAGAAACCTTTCCTTGCATCCAATAAATTCCCGCTCCTCTGCAGCTGTTCATCAGCTGAGCCCTGGTGGGAATCTGTGCCGAGGTGAAGTGATATGTTGGGGCAAGTGCAAGGTTTTGGCTGCTGCTGGTAAATCTCACCTTGAATCAAACAAAGCCATTTCTCAAGGCCCTCTCTTTGCCCTTTCAGAATTGAAGAGTTTCAGCCAAGAGTTCAATAGTGAAGTAAGAACAAGAAACCACCAAAAACAGGAGTGCAAAAAACCCCATTGACTGTTTATGTTTCCTTTTTCCAAGTCCCCTTTCTGGCACTCTGTTGTGTTTATGTGCTGGGCAGCAAAATCCTCTGCTCTTCTCTGTATATAATCAGCTATTTCATGTTTTGTAGGCCAGTTTATATATCTTTATTGATTATGTCTGTGACTCTTTAACAATGATACCTTTTGTGGAAATCAAAGTGGAACATGTGAAAATAGTAGTAATCTTTTTAAGTAAAGTAATTCCAAAGAAAAAAGGTACATGCTGTTTCATTTATTGAAAATTTATTTTTATTGCAGCTCATTGGTATTTATTTGAATTAGAGTGATGGGGGAAAAATCTAGAAAAAATATGAAATATGATTATTGTAGTCCTTATTAATATTTCATATTTTAATGTGTAGCTAGAGTCACAAATAAAAATCTTATTCTCCCATTCCACTCTCACAGCTTTTATTATTTTTATGAAAACTAGATTCTCATTATATTTGCTGGTTTTAATCAGTAATGTGATTTCCTTCTCTGTGCCAGGCAGTTTGTGAAAAATGAGGCATTTCCTGAGCAACTCTCAGTTATAATGTTTTAGAATCAAAACTCCTTACCTTAATTTCATAGAGAATGATCACTCAAACTTATTCCCAGAAACAGTCTGGCAAAATTTTGTCCTTTTTTGATCTCAAGTGTGTATTGTCCCAACTAAAAACTGTTGGATTTCCGCAGTTCAAAGCAGAAGCAAAAGAAAAATTTTTTAAAGGATTCTGGGAGGTTTTAATGAAGGGAAAGATGGTTGTTTTGTTTTGTTTTGGTCTTCTTATCTTTTCAAAAATAATTTTCACTTTCCTACACTACTTTCAAAATCAGAAAAACTTGAAGCCAGCTAAAAGAACTTACCCTGTGAAGGAGAGGAACTTCCCCAAAGGACTTTTGGGAACAGTGACAGATGACAACATTTTCTGCAAAACAGTACTTTTAATAACTACCCCATAGTAATTTAAGATTATCATATTACTGCATGGAGTGCAAACAGGTAAAATAATCACTCTGAAGATTAAACAAGTGGAAAACTATGCAAGTTCAAGTTAGATTTTTTGTCTTGCAGTGGGTATTGCTACTCCTGTTATGTTTGTTTCTGGCAGATGTAAAGTAGCTCACTTGAAAAACCACTGTATTTCCAAGAGAGCTCTGAATGCACCAAGTACTCTTGAAAATCTAGGCTTAATTGTGGATTTTATGCATTCAGAAATTTAGTAGTGACCAGCTCTAAAACAGTACCTTCTGCCAGTAATGAAGAGAATAATGTAGATTGTATTTATAAGTGGGACGTAGTGCACATATGCAACTTTCCCAAAGTAAAGGATCAGTATTTGCCAGCTGCTTTGTTTCAGATGTTAGTTATTTCCTGGGGACAGCATAAAAACTTGGTAATAGATGATCACTTTAGTGACTACTGGGAAACAAAAGCATTTTATGGCAACTGCTCTAGCTGCTGCAATACACTTTAATCTCCGACCTGAAATACAGCTGCTAC
The DNA here is from genome assembly GCA_013401135.1 of Cettia cetti. Classification (NCBI taxonomy): domain Eukaryota; kingdom Metazoa; phylum Chordata; class Aves; order Passeriformes; family Sylviidae; genus Cettia; species Cettia cetti. Next base: position 33,246 of record VZUI01000317.1, on the reverse strand, counting down.
TTCAGAGCAAACAAAAGAGGCTTACAGAGGACCAAGGATCAAATTTCTTGCTGTTCTGCATCTTGTATCATCATTTACCATTGTGGAAAGAGGAATAAATCATCTGCTTTTCAGACCTGATTGTACTGTGTACCCACTTTACAAAAGGATGAAGGATGACACAGGTAGGAAGACAATGGGGAATATGCCCACAGGGATTTATGTCTGCACTGTTAGGCACTTTGGGTTTTGTGCTCTCATGTTTTTCCCTTTGGACAGAATGATATTTAGGGAAAACACTATATGCACATGTAAAAGAAACCCATACATTATTGAACAAATCTGTGTTGCCATGTGCTGATTGTTGTTTGCAAAAATATGCCATGTACTGGGAAACTAAATAATTCAGGATGGCTATCCTGTTCCCATATACTTAAGTCATAAACAAAATGGGAAAACTCTGTTTGCTGCCTTTGTCAGTAAAAATCAGCAAATGTGATTTTCAGTGATGTATGGAGGCAATGTGGCAGAAAACTAAGAGTTATGAACACTGAAGTAACAAAGTTTTGCTATGTATATTATATGATAGTCAGTAGATTAATAGATAAGTAATACTACTGACACTACTGGACTCTCATCCTGGATTTTTCAAAAATGCTATGTGTGAAAGTATACCTGAAGTGTTAAGGGAGGAGAAAAATCTCTATTAGGTATACCAATATGGATTTTTATAACAAATGACAGAATATTCAGACTCCCAATATTTCCTATGTTAGCTGCTAGAAACGCAGACTACTATTTCAGATGTGGCAAATTTAAGTTATTAGATGTCATCCCTACACTGATACAAACAACACAAAATATGACACAAAACTAACAAAAATAAAATATGACAGATGTGTAAGTGTCAAACCAGATTTGTGCAGTCTATTGGTAATCTGGTTTAAGGTGTAGATTGCAGGACACCAGCATTTAAATCTGTTTTGCATCTCAGAGTGTTGTTATTGTGGTTCACAGTATTTATGTTTCAATACATTCACTGCCTTCGTACTCCAAGGCAACTCCTAGATCCTGTGAGAGGAGCCAGATTTCCAAAATCCTGCTCAGAGGTTCATAAACTCCTGCTGACCCTGCCATGTGTTGAGGTAGTGCAAAGAGCTCCTCCACAGGATCAGCTTTAAAGGGCAGTGGCATTGCAGGGCAGCTCACAGGCATTGCTTTTTCTCATGTCCAGCTGAATGTTTAATACAGTCGTTTCTAGACTTAAAATTTCCAAGCTAATGGCAAAAGTGGTTGACCCTCATGCTCTAGGAGAAGTGAAAATTCTTAGCCAAAGAAAATGTTTTCATTGTCAGACGAAGAGGGAACGTTTCCAATACTTCAAAGGGAAGAATAGTAGCAGAACTGGCAAAATCCATAAGACCAAGAGAGATATATGTTGATACTATTGCATCATGTTTTTCTGGAAGCTGTATTTTGGTATGGAGAATTCAAAGGCTTTTAAGTTAACATAAATATTACTAAATATGTTAAAGAATTAAAACATACTCTTGCAATAAAAGATAAGCCTGCATAATTTAATAAATGAAAGAATGTGAATCAGTCCCTGATTTTTCAAAATTTGTTCTTTGTAAAATTTTCTCTTCCATCAGATTTTAAAAATACTTAATTCTTCCTCTTTATAAATGAGGGCAATGTAGACCTTTGAAAGGGCTGGCACAGCTTTCCTCCCCATAGCCAATATTTCTATTCCATACTGCAGTGGGGATTTCTAAACAGAATGGGAAGCTTATTACATTAACTACATTTCAAGGGAAGATGCAAATGTAGGTAACGTTGTCATTCTCAAGACATTGAGGAAACATTTAAGCTGCATTTAAGTTTGCTTAAACGAAACCATTTGGTCAGAATGTTTGAACTACATCACCTCTTTATCAGGCTCAGTGGCTAGAATATTCATGGGGAATATCTCCTTAATAATTTGCTTCAAGATAACAAGTATTCCACTTGGCAGTGCAAAACAGAAATAAAATAATCCCTGAAATAGGTGATTTTGAGGTCACCATTGTCAAACTGAAAAACGTCTGGCATATTTGTTGGGTAACAGGAATGAGGGAAAGAGGGTACAGATCTCTTGCAAGGCAGAAAAAGATAATGAATAGTGAAGGATTGTGATGATTGTCACTCAAATAGTTTTCAGTAATGAGATTCAGCCTGTGTGTTCCTAGCAACAGATGCTCTCAAAGCCCCTGTCAGGAATGACCTTTAAGCACAGTATTTGTTGCAAAGAACCACAATATTAACTGCCTCTTCTTACATTCAGATATCCCTCCTAATGCTTATATTCTGCAGAACAATGAGATCTCAGGCTTTGTTTCTTCAAATATTCCCCTCTTGTTTCCCCCTCCAAGGAGTGTAAGAAAATGAACAGGATGGAGCATGAGAAAAGGTTTGCTGTTATGGTGGAATACAAGCACTAATATTTGTTTGTCCCATTCTCTGGGAAAAAAAGGCTGTGCAAAAATTGGCAGCTCTGTAGCAGATTGAAAGATTTTTTTTTTGCCATTAGCATGATTCAGCCATTTAAGCAAGAGTTAAAAGGATTCCCCTTTAACCTTTCTAGCTGAAAATTCTTTCATGCTGCAACAATGGGTGAAAAATATAATAAATATTCTAGAAAACTTATTTTTCTCTGCCAGACAGCTAGCTAGAAATTCAAGATAATTAACACAGCATCAAAGAAGAGCATTTTCATCTCATCCTTTCCTTAACCACCCACTCTCTTCCTTCTTGAAGAGAGTAATGTGTTAGTAAATAAGTGACATCAAATTCAAAGCCTGGTCCTGAGTTTCTGGCCCCCAAAAACACTAATGCAGAATAGAATGGGGCCCAAATAGTCTTAATTTTCTGACTTAATATAATTTCTTAAATATATTACTTTATATTCTTGAACATAGATATGGTTTTAATAATTTTCTTTCCTTTTATCATCTAAGAAAACTTCCCCATAAAATACAACCAAATTTTAGAATTCCCTCCACCTTCTTTCCAATACTTTTCCTTCCTTCATGTACCTTGAAGAGTACCAGGAACTTCTGTGGGTTTGTCTGGAATTAACTGCATATATATATATCACAGACACAATTTCTGCACTGGATAAAGCCCTCTAGCTGGGAGTACTGCCATTTTTAACTGCATTTGTTTATCCTGAGGAGTCACTGTCACATGTGTAGTCCTACCCTATTTCCAGAGCTAGTTCTGTAAATGACACAACCCTTACTGGACAAATGTTGTTTTCACTCTTAAATAGAAAAATAATTATCTTAATGAATATTGTTATGTATTGAAATCAAAATAGCAGCATTGTCAGGGAAACAATGAAAGGACAGATAACTGAATGAAAACTTCCCAACAACCCATTTTAATGTCTCCACCTGCTTTTTTCTAGGAAGGGGCCAAAAGGAAAAATGGAACAATCTTTGATTTATTAGTTTGGGTTCTCATATAGGGGGTGTAGAAGTAACAGCAATATTTATTAATGTTTGCAAAGAGTGTAATTTAATATTGATTCTTCTTTCTCAACCTTGTTTAGCTACTGGCAAGTGAAGACTATGAAAACGTAAGAAATATTTATAATATTTATGACTTCAACATTCACAACTGCAGCATTCTTTTGGTGTATATAGCCCACTGAATCAATTCTTTCTTCTCTTTGGTTGATAATTAGAATTTATGTTCTTGTTATGAAACCTCACATATTCTCATTTTATCAGCAGCAACTCAGATTAATACTATGAAACCTCAGATACTCTTTGCAAAGATCCATGCTTTACAAATTAATCAAGAAGAGAGTTTCCTATTATTAGTGTTCTATATTTTGAACACATATTAGTTAAACTTTTTTGCATTTTTTTTCCTTTTCCCCTCTGATTTTTGCTCTGAAGCCCTGAGCCTGTGGTAGAGTCCTTCATTGCACCAGGAAGGGCCTCCTGGATTTATGTTCTTGAGTTTCCCCTTAACATATCATTAATCGGCTTATTGCTTTCTCTGAACTTTTGGGTGTTAATAAATTGAAGGGAGTTTTGTAGCTATGGGAACAGTGGAAGAAATAGAAAATATATTTAACAGAAGGAATCCAGGTACTCGAGCAGTTTTGTTAATCAAAGAGCCTGTTACAGAATTATGGTCATGACAGGGAGGATAACTAACCAGAATGTGATTTATCATAGACAGCATTGGATTTTTCCCTCAGCATTCATTTTAAAAATTGCTTTTCATAGAACTCTTTACCTGAAAGAAAGAAAACATAATTTGGGGCAGTTCTATGTCCTGTGTGATAGGGTGTCACCACAACTGTTTTACATTATCTGCCTTTTATACATTATAAATCACCTCAATGCTTGAATATTTTATTTTCCTTACGGTCTGGGAATTGACAGGATGTGCACATTTGCCCTTGGGTTTGTTATTTCATACTGTTACCTACCATTTGCCTGTGTATTTTCATTTCATTGGCTCCTTGCACAGGAAACCAGTCTGTTTGAAGGAATGCAAAATGGTGGCCTGGCCAATTGCAAAGTGAACTGTGTCGTGATACTGGTTTAATAATGCATGACTGAATCCCCACAAGCCATAACTCATTGCTAGCACTATTTATTTCTTTATCATGTGTCAGTTCCCTTTCCTGTCAGGATATCAGATGGCTGCAAAGTGCAGCATGCTGTTTTCCTTATCTTTGAGCTAAATGTTCCATTATATCACATTTTAGGCTTTTAGGATTGCATAATGAAGCACACATAAAATCTAAAGTGATCCTGAGTGGTATCCACGATGGAATATGCTACAGAGTGATACAGCCCTGGGACTGAGCATTGCACTGTGCTTGGTGGGAAGACACACAACTTAAATCATTCAGTCATTAGAATAGCAGATTCTCTGCTCTTGGTTTACTGTAGGATTTCAGGGAGATTTATGCACGTCCATAGACAGCTAGAGTTCAAGGCACTTAATTGGGCCGAGATAGAGTCTTTGCAACTCTGGGATTCACTGCAAGAAAATGTTTTCTGGCTTAAGCCACCATGTGTGCTTGCTCTAAAAGCTTTGGGCTTAGCCTTTGAATTTTTACAGCATGAGAAGGTTAATCTCTTTCTTTTACAGTACTCCTCCTTAAATGGGAGATGCCACGCTGCAGATGTGGCATATTTTAATCTTACTGTTCTTTTGGATTTCAACATCAGATCTGAAACTCTAAATTTTTTTAATCTGAATGGCTTTGGTGGCATTAGTATAGTTATAAAAAAACCCTACTTTTCTTCTTTAGTGGAGCAAGTGGAGTAAGAAATGGATTCACTAAGATTACTCCCAGAAAGGTGTATTTGAGCTGCCAGCTTCATGTGCTATTTTCTGATATTTTGCTTTTCTGCTAATAATGGTATATCTGTTATATCATTATTCAAATAAACAATCTAATAATAAGTGTTCCTCCACAGTATGCCACCAAACAGATGCTCAAAAGAACAGCAGCAATTCAAATAAAAACAAACCAGAAAGCCTGAAAGGTCACATCACTGTTGGATATTTTAGGCGTCAAAATTCTACTGAGCATAAATATTAAAACTTAAATGTGTCAGTTGTTAAAAAAACTTCCAGAATCTACAAAAATATCTGAGTCACTTAAATATTTCTGACTGTGCTATGAACTTGAAAAAGTACACTGAAAGTTATTATTACATTTAAATTGAATTTCATCTAAGGTATACAGATTTGTTATGACAAAAAAGAAAAAAAATACTACAACAGTGATTAAAAATAAAATCTCACTCAAAAAGTGGATTTTAAAGTATATAGTACTTTACAAATCCCAAAGCTACAACTGTGCACCATACAGATACCTGCAGGCACTGCAGCAAATGTGGAGCTCCAGCTTCAGTTTGGGCCCTCACTGTAATTTCCTATGGAACATTTACCTCTCGTGCCCTCTCCCCTCTGTACCCACAAATCTGCTTTTGCCTTATGATCTGCCTTAAACCAATGCCTCCTTTCTCTTGTGGCTGTGCTGACCTCTCAGAAGGATTAATTAGCTAAGGAGCAGCTGCAGAGCAGAGCAGGGCAGTGATCTCACTGCCTCAGGTAGGATCACCCCCTTGGATGTCAGCTTTATGATCTAGTTAATAAAATATTTAAACACCTCATTTTTATGCCCACAGGGAGCACGATTGTAACCACAGGCATAAAGTGTTACTTGGACAGCACAAAGCAGAGACAGATGAGCGGGTCCACATGCAGGCTTTCTTTCCCAGATGTGTTCCAGGGGCAGAGACAGCTACTGATGCCTCAGACTGAGCATCTGGTCAGTGTTGAAGGTGTGAACAACCCAAGGGTCTGCCACCCCAAACAAGACCACCTCACAAGCTAGTGAGGACATTGCACCGAGTTCTTGATTCTGTTTTCTTCACACACACACAAAAATACGCTGATTGTTTGTCCCCATTAGTCCTAACATATTGAAATCCATCTGAATCACAGTAGAATTAGTCTTCATTCACATTTTTTTATTTTTCTTTTTTGTTTGGAAGTATAACCTCTTAGTCTCAAGTTATCAGAAGCTTGCAGTATCCTGATAAAGTGAACTCAGATAATACAAAGCATAGGGGCAGTTGGGATATCACACTTGCTAGGTTTGCACTTGGAACAACCACAGTCACAGGTTTCTGGAGAGAGAGCAAGTATAAATGACTGCAGGCCCTCTCAAGATACCAGGCTAATTTCCAACTTCTTTCCTGTTTGGAAGATGACACAGCCACAGGATCACAAAGCAAAGCCAGTGATCAGAGGCAGGAGCAGCTGGATCTCCCTGCTGCAGCCTCTGCTCTGAGATGTGCGGGGTGGGGAGCTCAGAGCACCGAAATTGTCGCTTTAATGTACACGGAAATAATCGCACACCTTTCACACGAGTACCATTTGAGCTAACCCATTAGCCTTGCCTAAATTAGCCTGGCTGTTTATAAGATATTAAATGCACTACAAAGCCTAACATGTTTGTTATGCTCTATAATCAGAGCACCTGTTTAAAAGCCCAGTGCAGCTGTACTTCCAGCAGATTACAGGCCATTAGGCAAGTTAGCAGCACCTTATTTTTATAACCTAATCTCTCTTCCTCTTTCACGTTTGAATTTTAGAACCATAAAAATGAGATTCTTCCCCCTCAACACACTTCCCCCAAGTCCTTCAGTGATTGAGATGAGGAGAGTAATATTAATATTTATACAATACTTAGATTTAACTTTCTGTTGCTATGGTAAAATATTGTCATAAAATATTTCATTAACTTTTAATCCTATTTAACACCATTTTCTCCTCTAGAAACTATACTGAAACTGGATACTTGTGGGACACAATTCTGATGAGAGATAGAATCATAGAATCACAGAAGCATAAAATAGTTTAGGTTGGCCAAGACCTTTAAGGTCATCAAGTCCAACCATTGACCCAACACTGTCAAACCCACCTCTAAACCGTGTCCCCAAGTGCCACATTTATGCATTTATCCCCAGGGATGGTGGCTCTACAACTGCCCTTGGCAGTCTGTTTCCAGGCTTCACCATCCTTCCACTGAAGAAATTTTTCATAATATCCAACTTAAGCCATTTCCTCTCACACAACTTGAGGCCATTTCCTCTCACCTACCACTTGTTACTTGGGAAAATAGACAGAGCCCCTGGCTCCAGCCTCCTTTCAGGGAGTTCTAGGGAGCAATAAGGTCTCCCCTGAGCCTCCTTTTCTCCAGGCTAAATACCCACAGCCCCCTCAGCCTGTCCTCATCAAACTTGTGCTCCGGACTCTTCACCAGATTTGTTTCCCTTCTTTGGACATCTTCTTCAGCACCTCAAAGCCTTTCTTGAACTCACAAGCCCAAAATTGAACAGAGAGATTCCAAAATAGTGGCTTTGCTTGAATTATTAGGAATTGAACAGAAGTCCTTGGACTGGATGGAGTTTCCAAAATGTATGTTACAGTGCTGTTCTAGCGTGCATCAAGCAGTGCATCAGCTGTTTGAAGGATCACAGGAGAGATGTGCATTCTCCTGTGGAGGCAGCAGGAGGGCAAGGGTGATATCCTGATGTCTCTGAGTTGCCTCACTGTATTGATTCTCAAGGACCATGCCCTCACTCCAGCTGTTTATTCCTCTCAAGAGCTTTAAAAACAGAGTACTTCATATAGGGTGTTAACATAACCTTCCTTTAGTCCCATTTAGTACTTTGCTTATACTCAGGCCAAAGTTTATATCAAATAGAATAATTTAAGACAGTTAAAAATGATAATAAAACTATTTATCTCCAGTTCAGTATGGCCTATGAGAGAATAGAAAAGACACAACCTAACTGACATGGAGTAAGGCTGTGATGCACACGTTGCCATGTCACCAGAACAGCTTCTCCAGCCAATCCAGAGATTGCTTTTAAAGGATTGATCAAAATTGCAGCAATAGTGTAAGGTTAAGGTTTTGTTACCAGAGCTGCGATCCATTTGTACAAGTAATTTTAATGTCCTGCCATGGAGTACTGCTCCTCTGTGAAGGAAAACACAATCAGGCACGGAACACCCTGATCCAAGCTGCAGATAATGCCCCTGTGAGCACTGTGCAGGACAGCCAGGCTGTGTGTGTGAGCCCCCCTCAGGCACAGGGGTCAGGGTGAGGCAGGTTAAGTACCTCGGTTTTTTCCAGTGTGCAGCTGGGCACTCCTGCAAAAACTCTCTAGGTAAATGCCCACAGCTGTAGACAGAAACCAACTCTATAACACATCAAAACTAAACACCTTTAAAAAGTCAGTGATTCTTCTTGAAAGTATGTGTCTACACTTTAATTCTCCCTGAAAGCCTGAAGAACCAAACAAATCAGACATCAGTGTGATCATCTATACTGTTTTGATTAGGAGTTATGTATTATTATTTCCCAACAACTGAGCTCAGACTCCCCAGAACTCTTTCTTTGGGAAATCTGGTGATCTGGGTCAAGGTTTATGAATAATTGCATCATCACTAACATCTTTAGTTTGTTTCATTCTATTTCATTCTGTTTTTGAAAGACAAAACCCCCCAAACTAGAGTCAATATTTAGGTTTTTTAAGGCCTGAAAGTGTTACAGCAGTATCTTGAGGCCTTTCTCAGATCTGATTATTCCTGCACATTCATTGCATTGCTCATCTTTGAAGCCAGACATCTAGACAAGAAAAAATGGTATCAGAAATCACACTTTAGGTTACAGACCACGAGCATTTGAAGGCACAAAGAGCAATGCCTCTTCGGTATGTGCCAGGATGACAACTGAATAGACTTCCCTGTTTTAATTCAGTGATTATCTGCATGAACACAGATGTCTATTGATCTGTTGATACATGTCTATCCACTGCAGTAAGTTTCAGTCCTTGCTGCTGGAATTGGGTGCATTATCCTTTTCATGCTAGTGATGGGGGTTTAGATTTTGTGTTTGATGGAAAAGAGTAGCTATGAGGGTCATCAATTCTTTAACCTTGTGGCAATCTCCCCCTGAAAACTAAGGAGAGAGTATATTTTTAATTCCTTCTTTACTGTGTTTTCAGGAAGATACATGTAAACAAACCCCTTAATTAGCTCTGCTGCTTATTTTCGATATTTGCAGCAATCTTTCTGAGTGTTATGCAAATTTCTGCTGAGACAGTCTACAAATAATCCAATTACAATACATTATCTATTTATTATGTCAGAATTTCGATTTATTATGTTCTGCTTGGCAACTGCTTTTTACTGTGTAAATAAAAACAAAACCAGACAAACCCAAACTCAAGCACCCGGGGTTTTTTAGACAACAGAAAGATCATTAAGAGATAGTCAAAGATAGTTATAATATAAATGCACAACACAACTACAATATTCATTAAGATAATTATTTTTCTATGTAAGAGTGAAAACAACATCACTGATTTTTTTCCTGTTTCATGGAAGGCCTGGGGTGCATGAGGAAAATTAGTTTTCCCTGTTCCAATTGATGATTTTGGTGGCTGTGTGCTACCTTTCCTGGGTCAGGGTGTGGAAGGAGGGATGGAAGGGGCAAACAGGACCTTGCACGGTGCAGGACAGCTTTGGATGTTACATGACTTCATTTTTGCTCTTACTTTATCAGACTTACAAGCACCTATCACTGAATGCAGTGTACCAGGACTCACCTTAAATCCCTCCTCAGAAAGAACACGGTATTCTTTTCCTCACTCATCACTGTCATACAATGAATTTCACTGCAATTTACCTATTCAGACAAGAACTCTCTGACAAATGGCCAATTTAGCGTTTCCTGGAACACATCTAGTGGATGTATTTTACCTGAATTTGGCCTGCCCTGAGTCCCAGTACAGTCACTGCTCTGGAGAGAGGCTGCCTGGCTCTGCTCTTCCCAGGAAAGGGAGGGGTCCCCCAGGAGCTGCCGAGGAGGGGCTGGCCCAGCCCTGCCACGGGAGCATTGTCACCTTCTTTCTTTCTCCCTGCTGCAGCTCACTGTACCACAATGGTTTGAGAGCTGAAGTGTGAGTTCACCTTCTGTGGAACTGTTCCACCAAAGTCCCAGTGAGGGGGTCTGTTTTTTTAAAGGTTTGGTGAGTTTGTTGTCCTTAGCAATGCTATTGTTTACATAAAGCTTGCTGTTATCCTTCTAATCTTGTGTTTCGTATCCTATCCACCATGAAACTAGCAATTATAAGAGCTCAGTTTATCATTCTTTTCCTAGTGGTTGTGCTGCTCATTAAAAGGTTATCTCAGTGCTCCTCTGCCAGCCCTCTGAACCCATGTCAGGATGAAGCATGTGTAAACCATGTAATTTTATGGAAAATGGCAATAAACCGCAGTGCCAGCTTTCAGTCAGATCTCCAGCATGGGCAGTGCACAGAGCATTGCCTGGATCCTGTTCCACAGCACCCATCACCTGGCCTGAGCTCATTCCTTATATTTTTGGTGTCCTTTCTAGAGGTTAGGTCATCACAATGTTTACTGGTGAGCCTTTCCTGACTGGAAAGGTCAGCCTGGCATTACATTATGTGGCCATCATTAAAATTCCCGTGTGGAGTCAAGTCACAAGAAATGTAAGTCGGAAAGTGAAACCTTGACAAGCTTAATGGTCATCTGAAGCTACTGTGATTTATTAGTTTGTCTCCTGAAATAAACGTTTTAAGTTGATTGTGCTCTTCAATAACAGACCAAGTGACATAATCTGTCTCAAATTTAGTGGAGTGGCAGCCAGAGCAGGACCTTGCTGAGCCCCTGCATACGTGCTGTCTCCTGAGTGCTGCTGGGGAGGAGCTTTGGGCCAGGCTTTCCTGGGCTCAGAAATGCCAGGCAACACCTGGTCTGCTGGGGCTGGGCTGGAGCTGGGCATGGCTTTCCGCTGAGCGACTCAGGCTCACTAAATACTAAGGAGCTCTGACACAAAGGAAAAGGAGGGTTTTTTTTTGCCAGTGAAGGGAAAAAAAACCCCAAAACCCTGCACAATTTGTTTGGAAATCATCAATCTATCGAATTCCAGAGTTCTCTGTAAACAGATCTTAATTTGGTGTTACTTTTTTAAAAATTATTTTATTTTAGCCTACAGAAGGAGTGCAGGGATTATTCCATATTGTGATCATGATTTGCAGTTTGGGATCACATAACATAGTGATATTTCTGTTCTTTGATTGGTTGAGTACCTAATTAAAAGTTTTCAGGGACTACTTGTTCGTCAATCTATCGAATTCCAGAGTTCTCTGTAAACAGATTTTAATTTGGTGTTCCTTTTTTTTTAATTATTTTATTTTAGCCTACAGAAGGAGTGCAGGGATTAGTCCATATTGTGATCATGATTTGCAGTTTGGGATCACATAACTAAGTGATATTTCTGTTCTTTGATTGGTTGAGTACCTAATTAAAAGTTTTCAGGGAATACTTGTGAACACTTTATGTGTTTTGCATATTCATAAGAGTATTTTCCACTCTATATTTGCATGCATATTCATTAAGTTATCTTTACCTACAAATTGTTGAGAAATAATTGATTCTTGACTATTCACTTAAAGATAAAATTCATTAAATGGGATATAGATTCACTTGTTCACCAGACATTTGCATACAGCTTTCAAAATAGATTCAGTAATGTACTGGAAAAGCCACTGACATGTATATATTTCACATTTAAGTCCCAGTTGATGGGCTGATTTCAATGTGCCCTTTGCAGCATTGCTAAGCTTTCTAGTAAACTCACTTTCAGAGCTGTTTCCTAAAATCCAGCCTTCACTGATAGCTGATTCTGATTTTATCTCATTAATTTCTGTGTAACACTAAATAATTCCTTGCATTAGCCTTCTTTGACTTTTTTGTGGGTTGCTGCTTTGCTTTTACTAGGTAATTGCTTTGTTGAATCTTTTTTGGTGAATCCAGTGCTGTAGTTCTTTTACTGTTTATGTAAACACTATTTTTTGGAACTCTATTTTGTAACTTTGGGAAACAGGATTTCATCATGGCATTTCCATATCCTTGTTTTGCCTCTTTTGTGCCTTTAAAGGTGTATCAAGCACCTTTTGTTTTTTGTTTTTTGGGGTTTTTTTGCCTGGCTACATAATTAATTCCTCTCTGCATATATTATTCCTTTCTATCTTTCAATATCACATCTTGGATTTTCATCTTTCAGTTTCTTTCCTCTTATGGTTTGTTTACATTCTTTGATGTTCTTCCTTTAATTATTTTCTGAAAATTTTAATCTTGGGTACTCTGTTGTATTGTCTCTACCCTCACAGTGTTTAGAATTTTTAATTTAGTGCCACCTATGAATTGCATTGGTGCAGTGAGAGGTTTATGTTTGTTATATAATGCTGTTATGAGAGGTTTGTACTTTAGGTGAGCAGTGGATTTAAGTTTTTGCTTGAAACTGTATTTCAGAGGAGTCACCCCAGCTGGACTCTGGCAGCTGTAATATAACACCCTATCCTGACTGCAAAAATCTAGTGCTGAACCCAGCTAGAAGTTTCAGCTTGGGAGTTTACTCTTTTGCATGGATGTAAAGAATGGGATGAGTCCCAGGCACGTTAAGGAATACAGATGAATGACTATGTGGATTTCAGTGGGAAGCCTCTGAGATGGGCCATTGCACCTGAACTGGTTGTTGCTCCCTTTAGCTGATCTCATTAAGTCTCTCAGAGATTCCTGGTTTTGTCACAGGAACTGGAATGCTGAAGGAAAAGAAAGAGGCTTGATAAAGATTTGGGGCTGCTCTTGAAATCAGCTGATCTACAAACCCAGTTATTCCAGGTCTGTAGCCATGGTGGTTGCATCATATTTTCAGGATAACGATTTTATGGCTGTTACTCAGAAATTGGTAACGCTTGCAGGAGACTTTATTGCCATGTGCATGATGTCCTCCCCTCTGGCAGAGGGATACTGCAATAGGAGTGCAAAGAAAATGAACTCTAAACACCAATGTCCATTGGCTCAATGCTATTTGGATTCCTCTCTGATTGACAATGATGATAGGAACCTTAATTGTCTTATGGGGTTTGGGTCCTGAATGAAAAGTGGAAATGTGGAATTTGGAAATCTGGCTTTTTTTGCTTGATGAAGTCGGTTTTGCATTTATTTGTAGGGGAAAAGTGTTAAAGATTGGCCATTAAAGATTTTTTTCATACAATGCAGTGTTAGTCATGAGTACCTCAAAAGCTGAATGTCAGATAGCAGTCTTCAGGATTTTTTAAATATAATTTTATCAGTCAGTCTATTTAATTTAAAAAATCCTAAAAAAAGCTGTTCTGACGGTGAAAACAGAATGGTGAAGATTAAGACGGTTTAAGGCTTTAACTGAAAAAGAAAAAGAAAATGAAAAAAAGACTTTAATTGAAAAAAGAAAAACCAGTGAAAACATGGCTCAACATACTGCTCTCCATGTGAACAGAGAAATAAAGCAATGCAAATTGTTCCTTATTAAAAATTCTCACCACTGTGTTTAAGTTGAGAAAGTATTTTTGAGACTGCCAGACTTGAAGATGTGAGCAAAGTCCTACTGACAGTGATTTGAAATTTCTACTCTGGCATTTCAAATTTGATTAAAGGTTTGAGCTTTAAAAGCTAAAGTGCATGCTTTATATAACACAGTAGGGGTCCTATTGTCAATTGGTCTGAGGAACTGTGAATCGACAGCTATCATCAAAATAGCACAAATCCACCAGCAAGATCTCCTGAAAGACTATAGGGTGTTATTATAGCACCTAGTGGAGTATAAAATGTTATTTATTCTGCAGGCATTTTTCCTACAGCCATCACTCCATTTGTAACAAAGGATCTGTCTGAAAGAAGAGCACACGGTTTCTCTAGGGCACGTAAGTCCTGCTTAAAGAAAGTTCTTGAGTATTTCCTGTGCGAAGTAACATGAGAGACAAATTCATACTGTCATCATACCTCAGTGGCTGGCACACAGTATTTTTTAATACATGCAATACCAAGTGCTGGTACAGGAATGCAGTCCTCATGAGGGGCCTGCTGTTACAGTTTTGGGTATTGTTTGCTCTTTTGGTATTGATGAGGGGACACAAGTTTCAGTAAAGGAGGTATTAGAGAAGGGGAGAGAAATGGTGTCTAAATGCCCCACACATCTACATGGTCTGGGAGGTCATACTGTAGGCTGGAAAGCATAATCCATTTCTAGCTGTGGTCAGTTATTTTTCTAGTAATTCAGAAAGAGAAGTGAAACAGCGAGCAGTGTCATAAAGTTGTGTTTTCTCAGTTTATTATTTGGCCAATACAAGAAAGCGGAAAATGGTGAGAATTTGACCAAATTTCCTTCTATTTCAAACGAGGCCAAAGCAAACACCCTGACACTTGGCAAGCAGGGTGCAATGAGTGGGCACTCAGGTAGCTATCCTTTGGTGGCACCCCTGTCTCCATTTCCTTGTCTTTTGAAGAAAGTTGATAACTGAAGTTAACATGACAGGCACATCTCATGCCCAGCAAAGGAAATTAAATCCTTTTGTGGGTTTTATTTGTCTCTACTTTCTAGCTCTCTTCACCAGTCTAAATAATTAGGAAATATTTCCTGCTTTGTCAGTTCAGATTTATTTGTTCTCAGCTAGTATCCCCCCCATGGCTGGAATACAAATCATTCACTGGAAAAAATGAGAAGTGATGAAGAAGAAGGTGATTAATGACCTAACATTCTATTTTACCGGATAGAACAAGAGGGGTTTCACTCAGTTTGCCTCCAGATAACATTTTGTATTCATTTTGCAAACACAGTTAGAACTCAATTGTATCAAAAGTGAAAATTCATAAACCTACAGCAGTTTGTGAAATGTGAGTGATTGCATACAGCCAGAAAACTCTTGAAAAGATAAACTAATTCTGTGATGAACAACGCATTTCATACTCAATTAATTATACAGTACATTTTGTTTCAAAATATTAAATGCCTAGAACAGTCTTCTGCCTGAAAGCGTCTGGGCTTTGTAATGAGACAAAAGTCTTGGGTTCAATCAGCTGTCTGTGTGAGAGTTTAGAATGACTTATGTCTGAATTAGAGAGGTTTAGGGCAGTGATTTCCTGGCAGGAAATTAATAATGAGCTAAATTAGAACATGCCTAGAGATGATTTAAACAACTTTGCTAGCATTGTCTGTGACAGGCTGTCAGGTTTTCTCCCAGTTCTAGTAAATAATCAAAATCATTAAAAAGTTGGGAGTGTACTGTGACTTTTCTGGCAAAACCAGGCTCATTCATAACAATTTTCAGGCAAATTTTAATGGAAAAGCAAAAGAAAAAAATCCAAAGGGAAGTAGACTGTCATATTTGAACACAAGATGGGAGATCTGGAGAGTGTTCCTGCAAGGCATAGGGTGTTGTGCTGGAGCATGGCAAAACACAGGCCTGCAGATTTTATTGAGGCAGATTTTATTGAGGCAGCTTTTAGCCTTGCTTTGTAGTTTGTCCAATAAGTCCAAACATCAGAGCAGATCCAAGGCCTCTCCACACTGCAAAGGATGAGAAGACTGAACCAATGCCTCTGTCTCTGTCAAAAATAGTATTGTGCTCAATCACATTTTACTCCCTTTAAATCAGTGCACACCAAAGAGAATTTAAAAAGCAGAGCTGGGGAGAGGGCTTCAAGGGTCAACATCCAGGTGTTTCAGCTTGGAGGCAATGAGAATTTTCCCTAAGCAAATTGTCAGAAGTTCTGTTTGCCTGGTCAGATTCTGTCATGCCAAGATAAATTATTTCTGACCTTTTTCTTATTTCAAGGTAAAACAAAACCAAAATCATTTATCTTACTGTCCAGTTCTTAAAAGTTAATATCAATTCTACAACTTCAGGGAATGAATCAAAGAGGGCACTAGTAGTTAAATGATGGCCAGTGACATTAATCTGCCTGCTGCGTGCTGAGAGATCCTGTTCAATAAAACTGACAAAACAATATAACCTCTTATTATTCAAGTGGCTCCTGAATTACAGGGCTAATGATATGAGTTACAGTCTTTTCTGAATAAAACAAACAAACAAAAAACCGCACCAGAGAACAAACCAAGCACCCAAATAATAATTAAATAATTAACAACCCCTCAAACAAAATAAAAAAATAACAAAAAAAAAAAAATCCCAAACTTAAACTGAAAACCAAAGTTCTCACTATGAGCAATTTCACCAGGAAGGCAGAAAGAAAAGGCAGATTATTCATATGAACTTGAACATGGAATGATAACTTTCTAGTCCTGTCTTGGAAGTTCCTAAGACACTAAAATGTCTTATTTTCTGCTCCCAAAGAGGGACCTTGAGAGAATTTTTAACTGGAAAAATTCCACATAACATGTGATTTTTCAGAAGTACTGCAGAATTCTTTTTCCCTCCTATGTCCTTGCAGGTGTTGGAGTAGAAATAACTGCCAGGGGAAAACCAGAATTGTGGCAGGAGCGAGCCCAAAGCAGAAAGTCTCACAGCCTCTGCTTGAGAGGTTGTGCCCACAACCCAATTACTTTAGACCTTAATTTAAAGCCCCATTGCTGCTTACTTTTTTGTACATGAATGGATCCCTTAGGACCTAAAAGGAAAAACTTCTGTGTCCCTGGGGAATAAACAGAATGATGTAATACCATTATGTATAATAATGTAAAAGTGTCTTGAAGTCACCTCACTCCAAGAAAAATATAGTGGCTAAATATATCAACACTAATGCCTTGCAAAAAAGTAGTTTTGCTTTCAGGGCATCTGGTGAAACATTATTCCTTAAAATATCCTAACAAGTGTAATTCCATTAACTTCAGTGGGGTTTGATCAAAACAGATCATGACCAGTGTGGATTTTTCAGTCTTGTTCATAGCACCTTAGATTGTAGGACCTAATTTTCCAAGCATTAGCATCTTTCAAAGGATAAGGAAGACATATATTTATTTGGGGGAAAGTTACAGGAAGGAGACAAAAAGCATTTCAGTATTTCAGCTACTCATTTCTTTGTGGTCCTGACTTCTGTTTAATTCAGTGGTATAATGAATGTATAGTTCTGTAGAAATCTGTAGTTCTGGAGAACTAGCAGAACAGTAGATAAAAGTAAAGGGTGCATAAACATTGAAATTCTCCTATTTGAAAACCGTGGTGGAAATTGTCATGGGGAATTGGAGCTAGAACCAAAGTCTTGGAGTGTTTACTTTGCTTCATTTACTGCTGTACAGCTATATTTTATTGGGCTTGTGGAACTTAGGGAATTATTTACAGGCACTGCACATTTATGTTAAGTGAGGTGACTTAAAATATGACTGACTAGTCTGCAAGATGTATAGAAATACAAATAAAATTAAGTAAATGCTATTTGTTTTCTGTCTTCTCATGTTAATGAAGAGTTGATTTGATACTCTCTCTCAAAAAAATTTGCTTTATCTTAGCCGATAATTAAAAGTATATCTACTCAGCTTTCTTTTCTCTTTGTGGGAGAAAACAACAATTAGAATCTTTTATAAAGTGCTTCTAATCAGGAAGTTGCACAGTAGTTTTTGTGGAGATTCCAACAACAATTACAAGATCCAAAGCTCCAAAACTAATTGCTGTTATGTTCCTCCCTTTATTTTAAAGCATAAAGAGACTGCACTCACCTTGGAACAGAGAAATGCAGAGTGAGAGAGATATTTTTTTTTTTTTATGTGAGGGGGACCCAGTGCATTTGGATATTATCTTTGTTTGCGGGCTGTATCCCCTGGTGCTGAGAACAAACCATTGCTCACCTTTTCAGAAACACACCAAACTCTATGGGTTCATCAGGACAAGGTTTCAAATAACAGAGGTATAAGAGGAAGTGAGATCTGACTATAGAAATTGCACAATCCTCCAGAAACTGCACTTTACAATTTACAACAGTCCCAGTTTCCAAGTACATTTGATATGGGCTTAAAAGTCATGCTAGAAACTGATTAACTCACCAGAATCATAGAAAAAAAAATTTAGTATAATAAGAAATTTGTAAGGATTTCCAAGGAACAAGGGAATGACAGAGGGAGAGTTCAGGAATCTAAATAAAGTAGTTTGATGGCATAAAACTTGAAAGAAATGTGCTGGGTTCTTTCAGAGTCTTGATTGCAGGTAGGTTTGCGTCGTCTCTAGCTCTGATTTTTTTTGTTTTGACTCAAGTGAAATTTGGCAGAGCATGATATTTTTTAAAATTTCTATCCAATTCTTGGCTCTCTGCTAAGTAACTTATTTTTTTCTGAATGTTGTCTTTTTAGTTGCTTTAACTTGATAAAATGCTTTATGTTGCCTGTTTGCTTACAACATTTGTTCACTGCTAGTTAGTGCATCTTAAGATGTTCTCTGCACCATGCTATTTCTAAGAGCTATACGTTATTCATCCTGCCCCAGGATTGCAATATTGACTGCTTTTTAAATTAAAAAAAACCAAAACCAAACAAAAAGCCCAAACAACCCCACCCTCCCCAAACCAGGAATCTCTTCTGCTTGCTCGTACACATCTTAATTATATAGACAAACTAAAGAACGCAGTTTGGTGTTGAAACTCCAATATCATTTAGATCATTACAGAAATCTTCCAATTACTAACTCTGAACAGGATAAGTATTAATTCAAATTAGAACAAATATTTGGGGAGGAGAATTTTTGTTCCCATTTTGACTGGGTGTATATTTTCAGTTCAAGGTGTTTAATGACTTGTCAGTGAGCTGTGATTTTAAGAGGCTGTTGTGCAGTGTGAGCACTGAGCTGGTGTGCCACACTTGGGGCACCTCAGTGACTGCTGAGACACCAGCCATGCCCTGCTCCTGCAGCTCCCATTTGCAGCTCTTTCTGTTCTCTTTCCTGAGTACTGGAATCTCTTCCAGTTAGGGCAGTCACCACATTTATTAGAAGACTGGTTTTCAATTACCTTCCAAACGCTGCTGTAGATTGAGAACATGGATTAGCTAGACAAATGATTCAAAGCTAATTAGTTAAAAATAGATTCTCTTCTCTCAAATACTATTTTAGTCCCCTTCAGCTATTTAGCACTTTATAATGAGCAGAATTACAACAGTGGGCCACCTTTTCAATACATTTTCTCCTTAAAAGTCAATAAAGACCTTTTAAAAAAATTCAATAGTTAACACCCATGACTTCTACAGGTGACTAATTCAATACAATCAACATATCAAGTGATTTACTTCTACAAGTGAACACAAATTGTCGCTGTTTACCAGAGCACTTCTATTAAAACTTCATCCATGAAAATTACAGACTGTCATTATAATTTTTATTTTTGCTTATGTAAACCTCTTGGAGAATGATTTCAGCCTCTACTAGAACAGGCCCTCTTGGAATACAAATTACTCTTGAAAACAAAATAAATCACTCCCAAAGTAAATCTTAAGCAGAACCATAAATTTCAGTTGATACAGCAGCATGGTTACAAGACCATCAGCTGTGTAACAAAATACACAACTGGTTTGCAATCCAAGCAATGCTATATAGAGTTAGCAAGCAATGATCCATTAAATGAGCCCTCCTCTACGTGATTTCAAGCCTGGCTTAGGAGCAATTCTATGACTCACACTTGATTCAATTACCCAGACTTTAAGAAAACAATAAAATTAACACAGAAAATAACTTTGGTGTTATGGGGAATAAGAGGAAGGATACTTCAGAAAAGCATTTTTTAGACTGAATTTCAGATTTTTTGGGGTGGCTTGGGGGAGTTTAGACCAGCTGTGTTGTGTGTGTCATTGGTGGTAGACAGAGGGGATGACAGAAGCCATGAGCAAGCAATGCTGATGTCCTGGTCCCAGCAGGGTCACAATCTCATTTTTGTAAGGGCCTGCTGTGGAGCCAATATTTAATTCTGAGCATTGAAATCAGCTGGTAGCATGTTTGGGAGAGGGAGGGCTTACGTTTTTATTAG
The DNA here is from genome assembly GCA_013401135.1 of Cettia cetti. Classification (NCBI taxonomy): domain Eukaryota; kingdom Metazoa; phylum Chordata; class Aves; order Passeriformes; family Sylviidae; genus Cettia; species Cettia cetti. The sequence continues at coordinate 12,867 of VZUI01000317.1, read as the reverse complement.
CTTGGCATAAGCAAATATTGTGGTTCGTGTTCCCAGTAAAACTGTAGGGACAGAAATTATTGCTTTTGAAGTTTCAGTGAATGCACTGCTCTATCTTTCACTGAAGGATTGTTTTCCCCCTGCCAAGAAAAAGGTTTTGAAATCTGTAAGGTAACTAAGTTTTATGTAGAATTTGATTTTCCTATACACTTAGGTTTATTAAATGCAATGCATCACTGTGTCCTATTATCTTACATACAGAACACCTGATTATTATTGGAATAACTCAAGGTTTTTCAGTTCTTTTCTTTATCCTCTGTTAATGCATGATTTAGAGTTGATGACCTTTAAGATTCTCTTAATAAAGTTACAACATACTATGCTGAAATAAAAGGAAAATCAAAGTTTCCATGTAATTAAAGGAAAGGGGTTTTTTGTGTAAGTTTCGTACAGATCACACACCTTTCCAAGAAGTATGGCTTTAACATATCCAGGAAAGACAATATTTTTTTTTTGCCTCTTTATCATATTTAGCTTTCTTCCAGAAAGTGTCTGAAGAATACCCCAGGATGGCAATCAGATTACAGTTTTTAAATTGTCATGAAGATGGATTAGATTTGTTGTACAATTCGTTATTCTCATTACAATTATCATCACAAGAATGAATTCATAATATGTCATTTCCTATTCATTACAGACATTGTCACTGTAGAATGTGAAACGAGCACTGAAGTGCCTCATGCATCCTGCACAACATGACAGTACTGTAAATCAGGCTGCTTTGACCTTTTCAGTGCTCACTTATTTCTTGCACTGGCCAGCCCTGTCCTCTGTTTCCTTGCAATGAATTGGTTGTGCTGTTGGGAACCCTTGGCCTCCTTTTGAGGTGCTGAGCTTACAACAGGTGAGGGTGGAATTGGGATGTTGGGTTGGGAGACCAAGAGCTAAAGTATTTATCGAGTTATAGAGTGCCAGGCTGGAAAGGATTGAGACCCAGAAGTAACTTGCCAGGAATAACTTTGGAATATAGCAAATTCCATGCTGTGATATAATAACTGAAAAATTGCTAAAATTGTGTACTGTTCAGCCAAAGTCTTCAAAAATAAAAAGAAATTTGGTAGTTTTCCCTAAAGGGGAGGTTGTCAGGAATTTATTGTTTCACCCTTTCTAAAATTCTCATTTAACACATCTAAACTTAAGCATCTTACCTTATCTACACCCTTGTTATCTATATTAAATCTTGGGTCTGTTGTAGCTATTTCAATATTTTTGATTTCAAAAGATGGAAAAAAACTATCAAAAGTACAAAAACAGATTTAGAAGAAAGGTACTTTTGCTATTGGTGATGCTTGACAAATTGAAGGTTTCAGCTAGTGAGCAATGAAAGAGGATAAAAGAAAAGATATAGTTGAGTGAAATATATGTTGGTGAGAATATTGGTAGATTTTGGCTTTGTAGGGAAGCTTTCAGCAGAGCATTTCTCATTCACTTATTCTAGATTAAGTAAAATATCAGTAGGCTTGTGCAATTATAGCATGTACCAAAAGTCTTTGAGGGTGAATATGTAGAAATAGGAATGATAAAAGGAACTGGAAAATTATTTAAAAGAATTTAATGAAATATAGTCTTATGGATGAAAATATATTGGAAAATCAGGCAAATTAATTGAAAATTTTGAATTTGATAATAAAATTTTACCAAATGTAAACCATTGGTCTCTTCGCTCAGTCTAAAACCTTCCCCCTGCTTGATTTGGTCTCAGGAGTATAAAAGTTATTTTAGAAGAACAGTATTTACATTTGTACCATACCAAATGGATCCACTTTTGGAAGACATTTTCTGAAGAGTTATTCTGCAGTTATTCTGGTTTTTTAACAAGAAACTCCTTTTGAATTCATGAGGGGTAGGTGTGTCTTGTGTACTGAACTGACAGGTATAATGCTTGCTCACCCAACATCTATTATTGAGTGCAAAACTTGAAAGTACTGAAGGAAGTTAGAGTCTGTGAGCAGCAAAAAATGAAATTTCTGGGTTACTGAATCTTCTCTTTTTTTTTTCAACTGTGTTAAAAGCATTTGAAATAAAGAGCAAAATGTCTCCAGATCAACTTATCTAATATCAAAATATGGAAAATGTCTCATATCTTTTTTTGATAGCTTTGAAATGATTCTCAGTAAAGGAAATTTCAGATGCTTTCTGTCGTTTTCAGGAACTATGCTGATTGGTTTTTTTTTTCCATTTTCACAATAAATTCATACTGCTGCAGGCTTTATGATGCTTCTGAAATTTTCTCTATACCTTCAGCACAGGAATATTTTGCTCATGCCTAATTTGACTTAGGATTTTTTTTTTACTTTTCTCTTTGTTCTTCAGGAATCCAGGACAACTTGCTGGAATTCATCCTGTCTGCAGGAAACATATGGAAACATAAAGTGCCAAGTTTCCATTTGCATTTCTAAAAACATTTTTCTGGCCATAGTTTTCTTTTCCTTTGAAGAATTTTTTTTTCTTTTTCATTTGAAATTGCTTTTTATGGATTAATACATTAAAACTCTCACATTCAGGTTAACCCTGGCCAAGTCCTATCTGCCAAAGGAATGAATTCAAAGGGAGGATTTTAAGAGTAACACACATCCTGGCTCCTTTATAGGGAAAGTTTAGTGCTTTTGAAGCGGGGAAGCTCTTAAATCTATGCAGTGTTCAAGAACTTAATATACTTGAATATGATGTGAACTAAGTCAACCTGTCTGTGTGCATACTTAGATCACATTTATTGCAGCAAGACCTGGAAAGATGGTCTTATCATCAACAATGGAAAAACTATTTAGCTTCTAGTTGCCCTCCTCCTCCTGGTGATTTCAAAACAAACCTCTGTTTGTGTTGTACTTTCTGCTCCCTTTGTTTTGCTGAACTCTGGCCTTTTATTTTTTTTCCAGAAGCTGACTTTGAGAGGGAGGTCTGTGGAAATACAGAATAAAAACCCCAAAACAAAACAAACCCAACTTCTTTGGAGTTTCTATTTTGTATGAGTATGGAAACAGGCTAGTTCTAGATGATGTTGCTGTAGATTAAACAACTGATTCTTGGTAACTAGTTTTGTCCAGCTGTGCAAAACTCATTGAATTATGTGTTAGAGTTTACAATTGTCCTGACTCCTCTTGGATGGTCTTGTTTTTCAAAGTTAGGGAGCAATAATTCTCTTCAGATGCATTTCCTCCTTTTGACTGTTCATTTTATAATAGCAAGTGAGAAGCTGATACAAAGTATCTCCTGGGTGTACATCTCTTAATTTCTCTGTTTGTAGGACTTGATATTGCAAATAGTTATGGGCCAAATTTTCCATTTTTTTTAATTATATATATATATACTTTCTGTCTAGAAAAGACATCTTGGAGATTTGTTTCTGTTGGGAAGCAGGGTGGAGTGCATGAAGAAGGAGCTTAGGCTGAAAACTGCAGAAGCTGTCATTTATGGATCCTTTTTCTCATCTCGTCAACATTCTCAGTAGTTTTGTCACATCATCACCAGAACTTAGAGTTGAAAGGTTCCTTTGAAGATGATTTAGTCAAACCCCCTGGAGTCATATTCTAAACACCCAAAGTCACTGTGTCCTATTCAAGTGGGTAGTGGAGGGCTGAAGAGGCTCTTCTTGAGGCCAATGACTTGTTAAGATGAACAGTATTATAATCAGCTTTTTACTGTCTCATTTAACAATTTATAGATGTATTTTGCAGCTCAGGATATTCTATGATTCTGTTTTCTTATATGAATTATTCCACTGTTATTGGCATGTGTGGCCTGATAATTAATTGTTCCAAAGACGTTAATTTCTCACTGACATGTCATTGTTTTCTGCCTTTGCTTCAGAAAAATGCTGGTGTGCTGTAAATCCTTCTCAGTCTGTATATTGCTTACATCCTTGTCTATAGCTATTTGGAGACCAGTATCTCTCCTGCAGGAATAAAAAACACAAAAAAAAAAAAAAAAAAAAAAAAACCCAACCAAAACAAACAAACAAAACAAAAAACCCCACCAAATCCCTAAAATCTTTCACTTTACACAAGTATAATTTGGACTAAAGAAGAAACCACTCACATAGTTTAGTTGCAGCCATCTTATTTTTAAGTGTTGGTTGTAAATAATCCAATTAGATGGTTTTCACTAGAAATGATGCACTAAGTTCATTGTGCAGAAATTGCACACATGGGCTCACTCACTGGGCCATTGATTAAATTGCTGTTCTTAAGACCTAATCAGCCCTTCAGGTTTTTTGGATGCAGAATATAAATCAGTCCTATTGGAGTCATGAGTCTCAGAGATAAAAATGCCTTACAGATGAATAGTTTAGTTCAGGGTATTTCTGAGATCAAAATAAACACATCCCGTGTTTGATCAAAGTGATACCTTGCCTTTCCCTTCCAAGAATTATATATAGCCTCCATTGCATAATAGTTACAGTGGGAAATTCAAATGAAACCTCTTTGGTTCTTGCAGGCACTAAGTACAGGAGAAGTCAAAAAAAAAGAACTTAAAATGCCTTTTGCTCGAGGTGGTTGTTCCTGGAGTTCCAAGAGTGCAGTTCAGGAGTTAGTCTTGGGAGCACAGCTATTGTGTTAGGTACCAAGGGGATGGTGCATTATTCTGGCCTATATCCTACAGTCTGTGCAAACATCTTATGTTGGTGTCCCAGTGGAAATATTGTCCTGTTTATCTTGCTTATCACTGTGTGCTTAAAGCATTATCCTAAACCAAGTTGGTACTCTTTGTAATCCAATTGGCCCTGATCTTCTGTGGCCTTGAAAGGCAGGAATATATATTGACAGTTCAGATTATTCTGTGTTCCTGTATTAAAAGTCAGAGGGAGGGATCTTTCACTTTTTGTTGGGCAATGAGATTAGCATCTCATCCCTGGTTCCAAAGTCATGGTTCAGCAGAAGAAATACTCTGTGCTTCTCCTACCCTTCTGTTACAGTTTTATGAGTAGGATAACTCAAAATCTTAAGCAGTAATGAATTTTCAAGGCTGTGAATTCAAATGTGGTCAGTAAAAAGAGTAACTGAAAAGACTGAGCACTCTTTCAAGCAACTTGTGCCTCAGATTGGATTAAATAAGATTGCTGATGAATGGGACAAACTATTAATTCTAAGTAAATGATAGGGACACAATGATTGTGTCAGGCACACAAGTGTTTGTTCAGCTACAAAGTGTTTGCTAGCTACATGGAAATCTCCTGATCTACATTTTGTTAGAGTCTGAAAAAGAATTTGGAAGACTACATTATAGGAAAGATTTCTGAAATAGACAAATAATGCATTTTATAGAATGACAAGTAAAACAAGGGAAAACCCCAGACTGGTTTCACAGCACACCATGGAAGCATTAGAATTCTAGATGAGAAATGCAGATGAATCTGAAACATATTAAACACCCCAAGGAAGAAGTTTCACCTTGATAGCAGCATTAGGGAAAATATCCTAAATGGTGCTGTGTGTAACAAGGGGCTGCTCACCTGTGCAGAGGGTGCAGACAGAGAGGTGATGGAGCCGAAGGAGACTTTTTAAGTGAGGAGTCAGGATATTCAGAGATGAAAGGCTCTAAAACATGGGTTGTCAGAATAATTTTCTGCGAGTTTTAGTGCACCTTCTCCATTCTTCCATGAATGGCCCTACAACTGAGAGTGCTGCATTCTCATCACAAGCCACTATGAAAGGGCAGAGGATCAAACTGAGGAGGTGACAAGCCACTACCCTTACTCTGGAAGGGAATTCATTTCCAAAGTGGCAGACTTAGCATACACAAAGATGCAGTCAGACTTTTTTTTCCTACTTAATATTTCTTTCTTCAATGGTGACATATTTCTACCATTCAAAGAATAAAGAGATCCCTAACTGTGAAAAACAAATCACAGCTGCTGTCAGAGGCTTCCCCCTCAGCTGCCTTCATGTCAAATACATTCAGCACTCCAATGCATGACTCGGCACAAACCTTTGATGTGCATTGAGCTGCACTGGAGCAGAAAGACCTTGTGCTGGAGAGGGGATCCAGGGCTGTGCTTCACATCCACACTTTGGGCCATGCCATGGAGAAACGATGGCCTCAGAACATAGATCGTACACCTACAGCTTCTATTTACACTATTTTAACAGATAATTTAGCTTTTAGTGTAAGATTAACATTTAAATGTCCCTGCTGGAACTGCTATGAAAATGGGAAAAAGAAACCCAAAACAGAAGAAACATTCAGTAAACTGGAATGTTTAAAATAGTGAAGACTTGAAAACATAGTAAAGAACTGCTTTGTCCATGTTCTCAGTACCATTTGTTGCAACAAACGGCATCACTTTCAATGCCTCACTTGAAGATCATCTTCTTTGGCTTAATATGCTTCCTCACACATAAAGAAAATTGGGATTTTCTTTGCCTTCTCTGGGTTTTTCTCTCCCACCCCTATTGCCCTCTCAGCACAGGCTTAAGCACAGAAGAGGACATTTTCAAGACTGTCTTGTCTGATGCAAATATTTTTTCTTCATGACTTCTTTCCCCCCACCCTTTGTTGCAGAGAACCACAACTTTTCAAGCAAGTAATACAGAAATTACAGCCAAGAGTAGCCACTTCTAGGACCTGAGGTTATGCAGGGTCCTGGGCTAAGTGTGCACCAACATACAAAGTGAACCTGCAAACTATGTGTACAGGCCATTTAGAAAACCAGGCTAAGTATCCAGCTTATCCTTTTATTTTATTTATAACTCAGAAGCCTTCAGCTGAGCTGGGTGAATTATGCAAATGGTACAAGCTGATTTTACTTATGTTGGTTAATTTTCCTCAATGTTTCAGGTCAGTAAACAGTTTGAGGTTTGTTTTGTTAAATTTTACAGCATTAATATTTTTAATTTAGTTACTGTTTCCTGAGGCCTGATAGATACTTTACAAGGTCTCAACATATTGTATTTGCACTGTTCTTTTTCTCAGCTAAATTGTTGTGTTACAGAAAGATGCTAATAAAAGAATTTCTCAATTCTCCTTGTCCAGTCATAAAATCAGTGCAACCCAGCTAATTTAAATATTCAGTACTTATCAAGGTTTTCCTTGTGTTGTTTAGAATCATTTTGCTAAGCTAAACTTACATAATTAAAAAAAAAGAAACGCGTAACAATGTTAATTACCTATAGTTTTGAGTGTTATTCCTAGAATGAATATTGACACAACTATCTTTGGGATGAAGTTATTCCTGCAGCCTGGCTCTGTTGCCCCAGGACATGCCCAGCAGGTGAGGCAGATTTTCTCACTGCCTCCTGTCCAGGACAGCAGAAATCCTGCTTCTGCCTGTGTAATGCCATGTAGGGAATTGTGTAACATGAAATAATACAGCAAGATATAGCAGCTACAGCAATTATTCCAAGGAGGGCCCCTTCCTTCTAGATCATGTTCCCTGTGTGTGGTGAGTGTGTACCAACAAACTGCATTTACTCAAAGGTGAGAGGAAGGACAGTAGATACTGAGGACTACCTTAATTTTTTCCCCTTGTTTGGCAAGACACTACATTTCCTTAACTTGGCCTTGCAATTAGGAAAGTGGAAATTGAGGAATGCTGTCTCTGTCAGCTGGAATATTTCAAAATTTTCATGAAAGCCCATTTAATGCATCTTCCTGAGTTCAGGACTGCCTGTTCAGACAAGCACTTCTCCTCAGAGAATCCCTACTGCTTTCAGCAGTGTCACTGCTAAATGGCAGCAGGCTGTGCACTGGCCTGTGAACACTGAGCAGGGCAGCCTGTTTGTAACTGTGAATGTGCCTCCACACTCCACAGTGGGGAAAAAAAAAGTGCCAGTTAACATGGAATGAGCACATTTATTTTTGTGGTGTAATGGAACTCTGCTTATGTCCTTAAGGTGTGCCTGCACTAAAAACCCTTTTCCAAAAAGAAGTGAAGGCAGAGGCTTCATTTACAGGGAACAAACATGGCAACATTTCTTTCTTTCCATGTGAACACGACCCTATGCCCAAGTTAAATATCAAATAGATACATTTTGAGCTTGCTGGGCACTCCAGGAAGAAGATAAACTATGATGATGCTCCTGAGGTTACAGGATTAAATTGTGGGCACACGTGCATTGAGAGAGACATTCCCAATGCTGTATCACAGTCTGCATTGTGACAGTGTGTGGGACAACCTGAGAGTGGGAAAATACTGCATTGAGTATTTAGGATATTTACCTTTTCCTTAACTTCTCACCTCAGGCTGCGAGACAAGCACTCAGTTTGGTGCATACCCTGGATGAATATCTGGATGATTACCTATAGAAAAACTCTGTGTCTTGGGGTTTTCTATCTCATTGTGGCTTATCTGGGTAAATTTATCACAAAAGCTGCCTTAGAGCTGGATGCTCAGCAACAGAGGGATTGTGATATCAGTGTGACCCAGCAGACTGACAGCAACTGGAAGCAGCCAGGGGAAACACCTGCAAGCTGAGGGCTCCAATGGATCTTTGTCCCTTCACAAATTGCTTCTTGTATCATGGTCAAAAAAATTATGAGCATTGTGGAAGAACAATGCATGCTGAGTGCCAGGTAACACCAAATGGAAGTGTGCTTTTAACAGGTTGCACTCAAAAAGCTCTGTGCAGAAAGGAAATGACCCAGTGTTCTGAATGGCCTGAAATACTCTGTTCACATGGTAATTTCCTAGTGCTGATGGATAAATGTATTCCTTTCCACCAAAAAGGTATCTGGGACAAAAGCAGATCTGGGACCTGGCCTGTGGCAGTCTTCTTGCCAAATGCACTTTTTTCCCCAATGTCAGAAACCGTGTTTAGTAGAAGATTCCTAAAGCTCAGCTAAGAACTGTCCTGAGAGTGCTGAATCCAGACTGGCAGAGCAGCAAGGATACATGAATGATTAAAATCACATCTCTTAATTTGAACCTGAGGACGTGACTTCTTGAACTTTATTGAAAATCTTTACCTCCTTCCTACTGAAACCATTTTGGGATAGCCTGTTACCTAAAACCCCATTCAGTCTGGATTGCTGCTAGACCCCTTTGAGACTTCTGAGGCTGCAGCAGGGAGGTGCAGAGATGGTCTAATGAATATGAAGATTTATGAAATGATGGAAGAAATAAAAGTATAGGGTTCCTCAATTTGTAGTGAAGGATCTATTTTTGCCAATTATACAATCTCTTACAAAACATGAAGGCTTTACTTTTAAGAATTTTTCTGAGAAATAAAAGTTCGGTGGTAACAGTGGTTTCTATCCATAGTGTGTGGGTTTTCCTATTTTTTTCCCTTAATAAATATCATATTAAATCAGATTAGTGCTGATTTTTTTTATTTCATTGAACCATTCACTTGACACTTCATTAAACTCAGAATATTTTAAGAACTTTAGAGCATTTTAGAAATTCTCCAGTTTCAAAATAAGTGAATTTTTAAGAATCACTTATTAGAAATGAGATTATGATTTAGAAGACTTTTGATCAGCCCTTTCTTATCAAGGGTCAATCTTCTAGGGGTTTTCAAGGAACAACATCTGTCTAAATGCCAAAGAGAATTAAACCCACTAGGCTTCAAGAGCTTCTTTATTATCTGTTACCCACCCATCAGGGAACTGCTGTAGAAATGGAGGCCATGATTGTGTTAATCTGCTATCAAATGGTGTCATTTATTTTTGTCATAGTTGTCTGTGTAAAAAGCTATGTAATAAAACCAAACATTCAGTTTGGGCAGTATTTTTACAGCTTTGTTTAATCTCTTTACCATGGCCTATTGATGCATCTTAAAACGAATTGCAACAAATAGAATACCAAAGGGAATGCTAAATTAAAATCTTTTAATAACAAATTTTTTAAAACTATTGAATTAAACATGGCAACATTTCTTTCTTAGCTGAATTAATGTTCATTCATGCAGAAAATTTTGAATGTAACATTATTTAAGCAATTTAAAAGTGAATTAGAGATTCATCCATTGTATCAGGTATCTGACTTCAGGCTAACATTTTAATCTCAATCACTGTTACAGTGTTTGCCATTCAAAAACTCTGAGATAACGATGAAGGTTAATTCATGCAGAACAGAGACTCAGTTCCTTGTGGATAAGTATGGTTGGCTATCAGGGAACTGCAAAATATGCTAATAAAATTATTGTTTACCTTAGCACATTAGGCAAGTTACACTTGTTTGGGTAATTGTTTTTAGGTTTTGCATTTCAGATTTATTTTTTGGTTTATATTGTTTTTATAGCTGTTCCACTGACTGTAGAAGGACTGCATTTTTTTTTCTCTGTTGTAAGCAAGCCCACAGATTTTATTAGAACCTTTTGTAAATATTTTTACAACAGCAGATTGACAAACTTTTACAAAGGGATTTGGTTTAAAAAACAAATAGCTGTCACTCTTTACCATTTTTCAATTTGCTAAGTTATTGTCCTTTTCTGACATATTTTCATCAGTAGACCTGATTCATCTCCAGGATAAACACATGTAATTTCTTCATCAAAGCTACTCTTGGAATTTAACTAGGAACAGTGAACTCGTAATCAGATTTATTAGATAATGTTCAGAGATACTAAACCACGATAAGAAATACTCTTAATGAGGTTCTGACTTGGTCAAAACCACCTTGCTGCATGGAACAGGCAAACAAAAATGGTCCATGACATGATCAGAGTCTTCACAATACATCGAATATGTGAGGAGTCTGTGATTAGGACATATGTATGAAATGGAATGCTGGAATATGCAGTATATAACTCTGCACATGGAGGAAGTCCCTACATCCACAGACTGTGTTTCAAATGGTTGGAAGCAGAGGGCAAGAAACTGCATCTGCCACAGGGAGCACTTTGCTTAATTTCTACCACTGAGGTCAGGTGCTGTTTGTAACACAGAGGTAAATTGTACATTGGAAACATTAATTCTATAGCTGTGGACACTTTAAAGTCAGACAGTGGAGTTATTTTTTTGTATCTTGGAAATATTTCATAGCAGGTGTTCACTTCTCCCAGGTTTACACTTATTATAATACCTGTTCAAAATAAAACACTGCTTTTTTGATGTAGGAAGGAAATAGTGTTGGAATAAACCATACTTTTAAATATTGCCACATATTTGTGAAGATCTTTTTCTTTCCCTTGCCTAATTTAGAAGTGAAATATCCCTTCCCTTATGCAAACACTGATAAGCCTGTTTCTCTACAGTTCTGCTGTAATTCTCAACAAAAGCTGGCTCTCCTAAGAGCTACATGTAATGACTGTAGTTCTGCTTACTCTATGACAAGGTTAGGAAACCAATTAGTCATTCCAATTAGTTTAACTACAGGCAAATTTCATTATATAATTGCATACTAATGCACAGCTAGGTATTTTCACCATGTTTTGCCAGATTCTGAACTTCCACATCCTGTTTATAAAAAGTCCAGGTGTAGCCATCAGGACCTTTTTGCTTCCTCATGAGGGAGAAAGAGCAAGGATTGTATATTAATCCACAATATGGGAAACAAGCTGGATAGATATCAGTGAAATCAGGAGATGCTGATATTGCTTAGCAGAAAAACCAGTCCACAGCATTGTGAACTTCTTCAACTGATCTAATGAAATCAGGCTGCATTAAGATGTGCAGTAATCACAAAAAAAACCCCCACCACCAAACCCAACATTTAATTCTGAAAGGGTTATAAATATGCAAAAAACCCTTATTTTTTTATTAATGAAAGGTTTATTAGAAACTAGTTGAATTTTAGTGGGTGGGGAATCACACAGATCAGAAGCTACAGGGTTGATTGATTGGTATCAGTAATTACATGGTCTGACTAAACACTTTCAGATTCCTGGTGTTACTGTTTCTTGTATCCATGTGATTTTATTCTAATTACCGTGAAGGAAAAAAGGGAACAAAATCAAATAATAAATAAACAAAACCTCAAAACCTTCTCACACAGGCTCGAGGTTTATTTTTTTTTTAATGTTTGGCTACAGAGATAGAACACAATTACTGATTGCTCATAGTACATAGAACTGGCAAGAAGAAAGGTCATTGGAGTTTTCCTACTCTCTCTTGAGTGCCTCTCTATCATAGTCCTAATTTACAGCAGGGAATGTGAGGGTTGTTCTTAATATTTACTGTCCTGATCTTACTCAAAATGAGTTCCATCTGCTTTTTACATGGCTGGAAGTAGACTTAGCAAATGAAGATGCTGTGTCCTCTATTTTCAGCATTGGAGAGGCCAGACAAACTGTTCCAGGAGGTGAGAGGATGAGTGTCACCTTTGTGATGGTAAAATCTTTTCCTTCTCCCACATTGTATTGGGTAAGAACACAGCAGGGAATGAACAACCACTAAGTGCAGAATAAGCTGTGTCATTCATTGAGATAGGCAGTATCAATTCATATTCAGAACACAGCAAAGCTGCTGGCCCAGAGAGGCAGAAACCAGCAGCAGGACTGGTGACACACCTGTCAGTTACTGGCAGCTCCAGTTGTTATTTAATTTTGCAGTATAAATATAAATATTTTACAGGCACCTGATCATGTGGTTAGACAATGGCAGCAATAAAAAGCGATGCATGTTTGGAGCAGTTACTTAAAACATAAAATATATCTAATATGGAAACTTTGAATAGAATCTTTTCCTTTGTTAACCTTGAGATTCCAGTAAATTAATAACTTGCGTGGGAGTTGGGAATCAGCACATAGACATATAATGTGAATACACTATGCAAATAGCCAAGTCTGGGCATTGAACTCTAATGTAATTTGAACAAATATGTCCAAATTGACACAGAAAGTACTAAATTAAGAAAAAAACCCCTTGGAACAAGATAGGAAGGAAGGAAGGAAGGAAGGAAGGAAGGAAGGAAGGAAGGAAGGAAGGAAGGAAGGAAGGAAGGAAGGAAGG